>SGJC01000323.1:0-22025 GCA_009887335.1 Henneguya salminicola | reverse complement strand
TTTTGCGTGCATTTTCCGGACGTAGGAAATTGAGGACATTCCCCGATCTAAAGGAAGTTTCACTTTATCGCTTCAGATTTGTCAAAATCGCCGGGTCCCTAAGTAAAACAAATTCGAAAATAAATATTGTTAAAAGAATTTTTTCAATGGTGGAAGATATTTACTGAATAAAAACAGAAAACATGTTCGATATTTTGGAGAGAACTTCACAGCATAAAAATATCTTCAATACATATTTTTAACAATTTTTTTATCTTTTGCGATACTAATTGCTGATAAATATTTATATTTTATTTAGCGCGAACAGTTTTCCTATTAATAGATAAATTACCATTGCTGGGAATGGGAGCTTAATGAACTACATAACATTCAATATAAACGATTTCATTTTAGGGACCAGATTAAATATCTAAATCAGATTGAATCTATATTTAAAATTCCATTCAGAAATTTAAATCAAATTTATTGGAATTTTTTTTTAATTGTTAAAGAAATACATTTTCTTTTAAAAATTATTATTAAGGCCTTTATACTTTGAAATAAAGATAATAATAATAAAATTGTTAGGGGAGTGAATCAACTATGGGAGGAGAAGATGGGGTAGGGGAATCTTTCATAATATTCTGAAAGTATAAATCGTTGTGCTCTCATTTTTTATAACCTTTCAAAAAAAACATTCAGAAATAATAATATAAACTTTTATGTTATGTACATTCAGACAGAGAAGGTTAATATACTTTATAAATAATTCTAAAGTATAAAATAAGCTAATGTATAGAGTGTAATTATAGATTTACTGATGAATTAAGTAAATTCTGATACAGAGTGTGAGTGTTTTTGATAAATATATTCATTATTTTCAAGCCAAGTTACCTGACTAATTAATATATAATTTGCTAATAAAAAAAGAGAATTATCGATCCAGCTAAAGAAAACCACGAAGCATCTAAATTGATAAATAAAATGTTTTTCTTAATGAAAAAACCATCTGAACATTTATCAATCATATTCTAAAAAATCCAATCCTTCTAAAAAGGATTCAAATTTTTTATGCGCAAAAAAAAGATAATTTGTTGTAAAAAATGCTGAACTGCAATGCTTTATATATCAGAAAGAGGGTGGTTCAAATTTAATGCAACTAAAATCTTTTTGACTAAGAAAAACTTATTTAAGCTTATTCATTTAAGTTTCAATTTTCTTGGTTATTTTAATATCCTAGAGCATCTATATAGTTTTGTGTTTTAGAATAGGAAAGAGAAATTTTTCTTAGGGTACATATTAAAAGAGTGTCTCGAATAAGTTAAATGTTAAGCTTCTTTTACCAATATTGATAGCCTAGAGTACTCTGAGAATCTTATAATCAAATTTCCCCAATTCCAATTTTCAGTAGAAAATAAATAAATTTATTAAGTAAAATATCTTTAAATTCAAACAATTTTTCTGTGTTAAATCTCCACTTTCTCCCTCAAAATTAATTATATAATGCCAAAAATATTTGGGGATTATTTTATTTTATAGCAAAAATATATTTAAAATAGGAATATCCCGTCTCAATTAAATTTTTTTGCTGTATGATTCAAGACAGTAAATATTAAAATTTGAGTCCCTCAAAATCCTTTGAAATTTTTTGGTTAAAAAATTGTGTATTTAAAGTTCAATTTTCTTCCGTACCTGTGTTAGGATAATGCAAAATTTTAAATATTCATAACCATCGCTGAACAAATTTAAATCACGATTATTTCATAATAAATCATTGATCTCAAATATTGAACAAGACCATGAGTCAAAATGATTCTTGCTTAAAATTTAATTTTAAAATGAAACAATGTAAACTACTTTTAAAATAATTAAGAACATTTTATCATTCTAAGGTCGAAATCAATGTTCAATTGTTTGATTTAATTCTGTGTACTTTTGACATTGTGAATGTTTATCATATTTCCAGTCAATATTAGATTTATTTAAAATTTGTTTTACCTTGGATTTTTTTTAAATTCATGTGCAAAGTTTAGAAATATTCGATCAAAAAATCTATATACTTTGTAAAAATTCATGCGCCTTTAAAGCAGAGTTAATTATCTTTGCAGGATTATTTATAATCTATTGAAAAATATCGATTCGATTAATATTATATTAATTATTTATTCAAAAAAGGACATATAATATATATTTGAGAAGGAATATTAACCTGAAATAAACATAATGAGCACGTCCTTAAGAAGACAATGGGCAAAGAGGTTGCAACAAAACAATTAATATAATCAAGCACAGAACTATATTTTAGACTAATTTAATTTATATTTTATAAGTAACTTCTTGATTTGGTAAAATAATTTAATATTACACCATCATAAATATTGATTTTTGCAAAATTATTTATTATAAATATCGAAATATCCTTCAATATTATATTCCTCATAAAAAAATTATTAATGATTAAATCTCACGATATTAAATTTAATTTATGACATGAGCTACCTCAATCGACTCTGTTTATAGACCTACAGCTAAAATTTATTGCTCTTTAAACATTTTTATTAATAAATCAATTTAATATCGTTGTATGCTTTGCCTCTGTCGTAGTTAAATTTATCTATTTGATGGTCTGGTTAAGAGTATATTATTGGAGTGGTTGTATTTATAAAATTCAATAAGTATCCAATAATATCTTGCTATATTCGCCTTAAAACCATATAATTATGCTCTATCCAAAAGATCGAAAATAAGCTGTCGAAAATAAAAACAAAATTCATACCCTAAAATTATAAAGCTTTATGGTTTTTTGAAGATGTGGAGCTATAAATGATTTACCTCCACTGGGCATTAAGTCTTATTGTTACTTAGTCAAAATAATTACAAAAGTTAACAAAAATATATTGTATCCTCAAATATTTATATTTAAATGAGAAATCATATTTTGATAGTTCAAAATTATTCGAACATCAAGGCTATTTTGAATATCCATATCAAATAGCTTATTTTAATGATTCCAATTTGATTATTACATAAAACCCCTGTTAGTCTTTATTTTTAATTTAGCTTGGGTGTCATAATAAAAATTTTTTAAATTGGACTGTGAAATAACGCTGTTTCCTCCATAATAAAAAAATAGTTGTGCCACAAGTTTTTTTACTTTTCTTTCACTGCAGAATATACTTCAGTTTATATTTCTGCTGCTTTTGAATTTTCTTTCTTTTGTAGATATTACATGTATTATACGAAACTATTTCTTCCTATTAGAAATTTACTCTGATGTAATAAGGCTTTTTAATTCAATTAAACTATTTTCTAATTATCTTGGCCTTAGCATATATGAACTTTTTAATACTCATGCACTTAAGGTATTTACTTACAAAATGAAGATTATCAATGCTTCTTCATTGCGAAAGAATCTGGTCCGTTAATTTTGTTCAAGTATTTAAACATTAAGTCTAGCTCTACCCCTTTTCTATTCTTCATATTAATTTTCTAATTTCAAATATATTTGGATATTACCTCCATGGGTATATAATTCAAAAAATTTTAGTTGAAAAAGTAAATGTGTTGGCAATCTATTTTTTTCAAAAAACTTTACCCTTTATTTGAAATAACAATGCCCGTCTTTTTTTTTTTCAAAATTCGTAATATCACAGGAATAAAAGTTAATATTAAAATATAAATACACAATATTTCTAAAAATCTTTAATTTTAACATTTGTTTAAAAATAACTTTCTTGCAAACTGCAATTTATTTCCATGCCATTATTGGAATTTTGTTAAAACAGTTCATATTTGTACAAGTGGCAGTTTATAGGTCTGACCCCATATTTTTTAAATTACAAATGATAAAAGGATATTCTTATTAACAAATTTACTTTCAAGTTATTTTAAATTGTCTAAATAAATATGTTAAACAAATTATTTTTTCCCGGATTAAAAATTTCTGTAAAATGAAATCCAGAAAACGAGATTTTACTGTATTTGAAAAATATGTTTGTGTGTCATTGTTAAGATTATATTCGTTGCCATTTTGTATAATATATTGATCCATTCTATGTAAACAATCTCTTAAGCTAACATAGTTTAATTTTGATTTACTCTAGAGTACTCATAATGGATTCGTACTCAAATTTAAAAAAATTAATGGAAATTTATAAAAATAAAATTGGGTTACTTTTGTTATTCTAGAATATATCAAAACTAAAATAAAGAGTATATATCATTAGTAATTTTTTAAAAAACTTAGGGTTCATTTAAATAAGTGACATCTATTTTTGTAATCGATAATTAACGGATTAATTGTAATAATATTTAAATTCATATGATAATGAATTCGTCTTAAAATTACATTATATGTTTTATCATGAAATAATATAATTTATTGACAAATCTAATGGCTAAAATTCCACAAACAGCCAATATAAAAGGATAACTGAAAATATAACATTTTATATTTATATAAATGCTATTGATTATGGTTTTAGTTTAAAATATTAATTCCATGAAATGAATTTTAGAAAAATGATAGTATTTATATGTTTTTTTTTAATTAGAAAAAGTTTAAGGTTGGCTTTTGATTGAGAAAAAAACGAGAATTATTGAAGTGAATTTAAAGGTGTAAAAATATTATTACATTTAAAATATTTACTTACATTTAAAAGAGGTATTAGATAATTCAAAAATGCTAAATGGTGAAATTTTTTTGTAAGATCGATAGTAATTACTCCCACGTCTACATATTTAAGTAAATCGAACATTTCAAAATCTTTTTCCATTTGTTTTGTCTCAGTTAAATTGGCTAAAAATTTCAAATAAAATATAAACTATCATCATAATACGATGAATTATCAGGGGATGCTTTTATCATTTCACAATTTACGGTGGAACTTAAGATATCATAAGATTTTATTTTCATTAAGGACATAATTCTTACAATTAGAATATCAGCCTATAAGAAATTAAGAGGTTTAATTTAATTTACCAGCTTAGATAATCCGTCGAAATTTCTTATTTTTTCTGAAACCAAATGCGCCACAATTTGTAGACATTCTATTTTTTTAAATATTGACATACTTAATGAATAAGTTGCAACCGGTTCTTCTTGGTTGATAAAAAAATCGTTCAGGTTATTAACCAAGCTAGTAAATTTATCTTCATTGATTTTAATTAAATAGTTTGGAGAAACAAATAAAAGTCGAAGGCCTATCGTTAAGAATTCTAAATTATGGTGCGTATCATATTCTAACAAACAATATGTGAAAATCTAATTGATAAAATAGATTTATACTTGATCATATCTTTCGTAATATTTCTCATTTGGATTTTTCCATTTTAAGCTAATCATGATTTGGTCTAATCGTTAAAGAAATATATGAAAAGATAATTAAAAGTAATTAAAACTTAAGGCCTGCTTTATTTTAGAAAATAAATAAATTCTGATAATATATTTTAGAGATAATGTGTTGAGCAGGTGTAGCGAACTTTGCCTGTGCATGAGTGCAAATATATAATTTTAGTACCAACGATTAAAGATTTTCACGCAAAAAATCATTTAAAACAAGATATAACCTTTTCTTCGCAACCTTCAATCAAAACGCAAGCAGTTTAAAAAATAGAGGAGCATATTCGTAAATTTATGTTCCATATTTTGCTAATTGTAACAATAATTTTTAAATAATTCCAATTTTAAATTTCTTGCATGCCAATAAAATAAAAATTATATCAGAGTCTAAAGAAACATTTTCAACGCTATATTTTTTGCTCATTTTATCCAATTGAATTTTTCGTTAACTTATAATAAAAATTTTTCATTTAAGGCTATTTTTTTATGTTTTTGAATTTTAAAAATTGAGAAAGAGCTAATATATATTATAGCTGTATTTATTTTGAAAAACTTTTAAAAAGGTTCAGAATATTGCAAAGGCACATAAAAATATAAGTAGGATCAAGTGGGAGAATCATTAATTTTCGGGTTTTGTCTCTGCCATAATTTAAACTTATTTCTCAATAAATAAAATAATAAAATATTAAAAAATATAATTTCTTAACTAGTCTAATATTATTGTTGACTATAAAAATCAGATTTAAGGTGTAAATGGATAAATAGAGCAGTTGTGAATCCGAGTGCTACAAACAAGCAGAGAACAATCCATTTAATGACTTATTCCCGAACTATCTATAAAAATTTTAATTGTTAAAAGGTGAATATTTATAATCCGTGTAATTGTAAGGATCAAAATGAGTTCAAAATAATTTACGATCCTAATTTCCATTTTTAACGTCATGCTACATTATTAATAAAATATTTTCATAAAGAACGAGAATAGAAACATGGATGCCGTATACTTATGAATCTCTCGTCATTTGATGATACCCTTTCTCTATATCTAGAATGACTTTGGTGTTTGTAAGAACAAAAAAGTATCATACTTCGAAAATTTTAAAATATACCGACCATAGTTTGATTTGTCTGAAATTAAATTTGCATTGATGATATTATTGGAAAAGAAAGATTTTAAGCAACTGCTTTGCATCGCCTCGTAATAAAATTTTACAGCTCATAAATAGAACAGTCTGAAAATTTAGATATGATAATTAAAAATATTTGTTCTTAAAATATAGATTAATTGAAAACTAGCATAAATTTATTGGGTAAAGAATTGTATTTCAAAAATACACAATAAAATACGTTTCTTGGTAAATTTCCATTAAAGGTAATAGAAGTTGAGGCATCATTTAAAAAAATGTAATTTAGCTATAATTCGACTCGAAGGTGTGTTTCAGCAAGTTATCTTTTTATCTCAATAGATTGAAGTAAAATTAAAGATTGCTTTAAAAAAATATTTTTTTTATAATTATTTCATCATAATTAGATGTATTTAATATAATTATTCGGCCTAGCCTTACTTTTCTGAAAATAAATAGCTCCTTGCTTTATTATAAAGTATTATTGATTAAAGATGAGGCTAAACTTTACGCACAACAGCTATTTTGTTAAAATCCTAATTAAATTGACTTATCCCAATCTATTATGTTTAATTTCGGAAAAAAAGTAAAATAATACAAAGGATAAATCTCGCACGTGAGAATCTTTTTCTTTCATGTTACACGTAATTTTAAATTTATTTATTTTTGTCAATTAAAAAAATTTAAGTTTTTTATAGTTGCCAACAACTTAATAAATAATATAATCGCTAAAGGTAAGAGTAAAATGAATCAGATAGAGGGGACTACTCTATGGAGGATAAGTAAAACAATCTAGCTTTAAACAGTGAAAGTATTCAAGCTTTCCCCGAGCTTTCTTCTCTTGTGATAGGGCGTCTCTAGAGTACGATATATGTTTCAGGTAGTATAGCGGAGAGTTTCCTACTATTGCTCATTCTAGAACTGGTGTCCACAGAACCTGTCATGAACCAGATGGGGGACAGGAAAGACCCTCTCGAATGAGACTAGTAAGCTTATACTTATCCCTTCTTATTATAATTGTTGAAACTAGAAAGTATATTATTTAACAATGTTATAAATAAAAGGAGTGATTTGACGGAATAAATAAAATAAACCGGATTCAAAAATAGTTTTTTTAATAACAATAAATGTTCAAGACATTATTGTAAAAGGTAAGATTAAAACAGTTTCTTTGATATAAGTGCAAAAGCAAACCCTTTACTGGGCTCTGTTTACCCTTTCTTAAGCTTTATATATTTTAGTAATTCAGCCATTTAATCCAATAAATCGAATACAAACAACCAAAAATACCCTGTGTATTGAATTACTGATCCTTTTATTTATTGCCTAGCACATATTGGATTGTAGAGCACCATTCGGTTATATGAGCTCATATAATACATGGTTGAGCAACAAGACATCGAACTGGATGTAGAATAAATTTTAACATTATTTTTAGTTTTGATATCCTGATATATAGTGTTCACGGATTAAACCAATTTCTATCGGTGGGATAAATAAGTAATATATAAATATCAATATCAAAGTATTCTCTATTTTCAATAATTTTATAGACATAGCACTTTCATGATCAAGATGGCCAATTTTATATATTTTATTTTTTAATTGGAAAGGACATTTATTTTTAAATTTCTATGTACTGTATGGCAATGTAGTACATCGCATAAAAATAATAAATTAATGTGCAAGTGCAGATTTTTTTATTCTGGCCTACAAAATTTTGACGTTGGCATCAGTTCGGGAAAAATATTTCTTTCCTCCCCCAGGTACTGCAATAAAGTCATAAATATCGTATGCTGATAATGTCAAGTGTTCCTAAATGTCTCTGGCAAAAATAACAATATAATAATTTTAAAAGCCGGATATTTTATTATATATTGGTTTTGTTTATTTAATTATTTAGCTCAATGCATAAAATCAAAATTGAAGAAAAGAAACTCTAAAATTGTATAAATTCTTGATATAAATATTCAGCATATATCTTTTCGATAAATTTTGTATTGAAAAGAAGAATCATTTCTACTTTTTCTTTTATAAAATATCTAAAATTACGTTTCAGAAGAAAGGACAAGATCTTAAATAATATCTTAAACAGCAGCTAGAAATTGATATTACAAGATTATTCATGTTTACCCTAGGACTTGATAAACAGTAACACATGTCTAAAACTGCTCAGAAAGAAGTAGTAATATAAAAAGTTAAAATGACTGTAATCTCAAAAAAATCCCATTCAAGAGCAAGACTATAAGAGCGGATTTGCGTGGAGCTGTGTATAACATTATAAATGACAAATAAACCCTTATGTAACCTATATTCATAACATTTTTGCAGATCTACAGCTCAAATAGCATTTAAAACTAGGATTTATTTAACTATGCAATACTGATAAATTATTTTTATTTAGATCGTATAGCTGTCATATGACCATTAAGTTGAACATTCCAGGGTCTAAAATTACATTACTTCATTCGTTTGCATAAAAAAATTATAAAATATAATAAAGCAGTTAAATTTAACACTGGATTGTTAAAAAAAATAATTTAAGAATCTTAGAAAACAACCTCACCAAAAATACTAATAAACTGGGGTTTATAAGATAGGGAAAAGTTTGAATCTAATCTTTGTGCTTTGAGGAATTAAAATATTTAGATATTATAACAATTCAATTTTATTACACTTTCAGGTTAACTGATTTATTCTTAGTTGCTAAAATCACTCTCAAATTTGATTTAATTTATCTGGAATTTCCCCCCCCCCCCATATATATATTTCAACCCTCTATTTTTGAGTTTTTTAAATTTCAAATGAATTGATCCTTTATAGGTATAGCTGAGATTCCAAATCGTTTAAAAAATTTCTGAATTTGTTAAATATTGTATTTAACAAATCCTACATTGCAAACTAATAGAAAATAAAAAGTGATACAATATTTTTCTTCCCGGGTTTGAATATTTTAGTAGGATCATAAGTCTGGTGTATACTTTTAACATGTATTTAGTAATATTAGCATAAATAGTATTTACGTAGATTTAATTTAGTTTTAAGACTCAAAACTAAAAGTCTTTAATTTAAAAGCTACAGAAAAACTTATACGCCCCCCAGCGTACTTTGATGCGAGAAATTTTATAGAAACAAGAAATATCTCTAAATTTAAACTCATTAAAAATATAGAAACATAAAGATCATCCTTTTTTAGCAAATCTAATTCTGTCTGCCAGCGCAATCAAAAAAGAAAATTAGGTAATCGAAATACATACATGGCACTTCAACAAAAATTATAAATGACTGGTTAAAAAAAACTTCAATTTTAAATTTTAATTGACTTATGAAGAAACTTCTTTGATAAACTCAATTCGAACCATCAAACCAGGAATTCTTTGCTTTTGGGTCAACACATTATTACAACAAATTAAATTAAAAGAAAAAAAATATATATACAGGCGAAGACTTATTTATTTATTCTTATAAAATTTATACATCGTGGCCGGAGATTTGAGCACGTAATTAATTTAATTTAATTATATTTAATTTATTTTTGGTGTTATTCCTTTATTAAATTATAGTTAGTCTTATTTTTTTTTGGGTAT
Organism: Henneguya salminicola; assembly: GCA_009887335.1. Classification (NCBI taxonomy): domain Eukaryota; kingdom Metazoa; phylum Cnidaria; class Myxozoa; order Bivalvulida; family Myxobolidae; genus Henneguya; species Henneguya salminicola. The sequence goes on along the minus strand of SGJC01000323.1, from coordinate 11,994 downwards.
ATATTTTAAATTTTATCTTTTTCTTTTTAAGTTCTTTGTTTTATATTTTTTTCTGGTATCAATTACACATTTAGTTATTATTTATTTGGTTATTTATTTATTTGTTTGCTTATTTATTTATTTATTTTTTTTTGTTTATTTATTCTTTTATTTAATTAAATTAATTACGTGCTCAAAACTCCAGGATCCACATTTATATTTATTAATGAAGTTTTATTTTTTCCGTGTACATATAAAAATTTGGGAGAATCAAAATGCACCGCATTAGTTAAAGGATATCCACATCCGTTTTTAAAAAATCAATTATATTGATTGGGATAAATTCAAGGAAAAAATAAATGTTAAGAAAACAAAACTATTTGCTGAATTTTTTTTAAATTAGAAATATAATTAAAATAATTTTATATCCATTATATTTTTTAAGTTTTCGATCTTTTTTAAAAATGATAAAAAAACCAGTGTTTAATCATCTTTTAATGGTTTTTATTTAAAAATTTTAAAATATATGCCATTATATTATCATAAAAATATATATTCGGACATATATCGAAATATACATCGCCATAATCAAGTAGTATTACTAAAAAGGTGTCGCTGAATGTTAAATATTTAAGAGAAATTTGTGTTGGGAAATTATTAAATTACCATTATTTTTTCCATGATTAACCTCATATTTTGTATCATAATAATTATAAAGTAGTACGACGATTTATTTATTAATTTATATCGTTTCAGTAAATTACATATTAAGATATATTATTCGATTAACGCAAATCAAGTTTAACAGATGTTGTAAAAAATAAAGCAGTGGTTCGACCGATTTCTTTCTGTGAAATTCATGACAAAATATCTTTAAAATGGCTTAATGAGATTTTAGATAGATTATTCCAGATTTGAAAAATACAGTTATATAGCTTTAAAAATAATATTTATCTCTAAAAAACTAACATGGTTTTCCAAAATATCAAAATTTGTCAATATGATTTCATCTTAAATTTTATCGCCTTATTATTAAGTCATGAGCATCCTTTATAAGTAATGTATAAAATCGAAAATTATAACTCAATAAATATATTTTTCGTTCTTCTCTTACCATCAGTTACAAAACTAGGAAAACAGAGAATTTAACTTGAAGATCGCCAGAAGTTAAATGGATAAATGAATCTCTCATCCAATCTAATAAATCAACTCAGGATTTTGGCGAATTCTTTTTAGTCGTAGAATTTATATATTGCTTTAATAACCTATTATATTACTAAAAAAGGGTGAACACTAGGATAAAAATTATATTTTTTATAGATACTTGTCCATGAAAACTTATATAGAATAATAAAAGTTAAACATATTTATAGCTAACTAAATTATTTTTCATGTCTAAGTGCTTATTTGAAAGTATTTCAATTAAAGTAAAAAATATTTAGAAGGATAGAAGAAATTTTTACAATAGCTCAAACCATTGTTAAATTTAAGCTACTACTTCTTAACCACAGGTTGAAGTTTAACAGTTTCTAAATCATGGTGGTGTAAATAATATATTTAATTTAAAAATTCATCTCATCGAGGTATATACGTAATCTTATTTAATTATGAGCTTTCGGAGAATCACACGAACCAATATAAACTAGCCTTTATTGTTTCAGATCATGATTGTTCTTTTTCATTTATAATAGTTGCGATTACTCCCCTTTTATCCTTGATAAATAATATTCTTCTTCAAATTGGAATCAATCTTATATTTAAATCGAGTTTAATAATAAATTAAATTGGTAAAGGTCTATGAAAACTCTTAGTAATATCAGTATTATTTCGTTGAGCATAAAATTATATTTAAGCCCTCTAAGTCTTAAATTTCCGACCTAGGATTCTTTTAATGTTTTAAAATAATACTTCTGATGATTGATTTAGAAAATCAGTACAAATTTGCAATCTCTTTCTAAGATGACCATAATCTGTTCATTTATTTAATAATTTGTTAAAATATGCTCTATAAATTGGGATTTGATAAAGGACCCGCCCCAAAAAACCAACGATAAATTGTAAATTACAAAAGTAAATTAAGTTTTTACATTTTATCATTTGTGCTCATTTAATCAGCCACACGTGGTTCAATTTGTTGCTGAGGTTATTATAAATCTACAATGCAATGAATAATAAATTAAGGCTGACAGTTTATTATGTAATACTGAGAATGTATGAATAATCTTCGTTAATAATTTGGACAGCTTTAACAATGTTTTTTTACATACATTTGTCAAAATAACACTCAAAAATATGTTTTTACAAATTCCGTAATTTATTTGCTGGCCTTGATAAAATTTCGAATTGGTAAAAAATTTGAATGAATGTTTTACTTAGAGGAGAAGCTTATAATTTTAATGTATTTCATAAGGCTAACTTAAAAAAATGATATAGTAATAAAGGATAAGAATAGATTTTTATAAAAATGACATCATTTATTGCAAAAGATTAAATATTATATAATAAGAGGATTGATAGTTTAAACCCTCAAAAGAATTGTTAAATTAGAAATTCTTACAAAAATTAGCATTTACAACTGTTGAAAGATTTTTAATTTTCCCCTTAAGAAATCCTTTTCTACATTCTTCAAAAAAACGTACAAAACTAGAAAAATAAAGAAATAAATTTTACTTATCCAAATATTTTGTACATAAGAAATCTGTAGTTTTGGCAAAACGAGGTGTATAAAAGCCGTTATAATCGATCATATTCGTAATATCTATAAAATCTTCCATTTTTAAAAAATATTTTAACAAAATGAAATATCTAAAATAGATAAACTGATAATCGGCTCTCAGAGAAAACTATTAATTAATCCCCTCTAATTCTTAAAATACATAAGTAGCAATTTATTCAATTTAGAAAATATTACTAAATCTAAAGTCTGATATATTTGCTTAAATTTTATTTAAAGACATGATTTCTTAAATAAAAGATAAATTTTACAACCTGAGCAGTTTTTATAATGAATAGTCTAATTGTTTTAGAAATAAAGTTGATAATTGATGTTAATTTTTATCGTCTGCATATAACATTATAATAAATTTAATTTCGGATTAGTCAATCTTCATCAGATTTTATTTTATGTTTTTAAAACTATCGAATAAATTTCATCACAAATTTCAGAGCTAAAGAATCAAATTTTCATTTACTTTCCACTGTTTGAATTAAAATATTAAACGGGTATAAGATGAAGTTTAAATACAAGTATGTAATAAAAATCTTTATTAAAAACTGCAAAGATTTTTAACATAATTAGTATCAGAAATAAGATAAATCTTCAACAGCCTATTCAAACCTTTAAAAAATTTGACTTTTTTTGGCACATAAGAAATTATTCTCCCTGAATAACGGTATTGAATTTTTAATTCATAATAATATTGTATTTAAAATACCGTGTCAACTAAAAACAGGCTGTTATTCTGGTCATAACACGTCTTAAAAATTAATCTATTATTAATTGAGCATCTTTTTTACTTTTTAACGTTAATGTTAGCGAGTCAAACCTTAATAATTTATTAAATATAGAAATACTAAATAATAATTAAAAGTTTGAATTGCTAATCATAATGAAATCTTTTTTTTTTTATCTAAATATATATTCTGACTCGATCTATTACTATAAATAGTGTGCTAAGGAAACTAAGTCTTATTAAATGAATTCCTTTTGTAAAATCCATTTAAAAAATAATTACCTTAAAGGATTTATATATTTCTAAATGTAAATTTTAACAATAAGGTAAGAAACAAAAAGGTTTTTATTTCTCTTAAAGTAACAGATATCAAAATTTCAAACTCAGGATAAATTTGAATCCAATATTATTATTTTGATACAGTTAGATTTAAAATCTCAACAAAGAAAAAGACCTCAATTAAACATTTTTTTTTATAATAATTTCTAATTCTTACGAATTTTAAATAGCTTATCTCTCTTCTTCACCAACTAAATCATATATTGATAATCATACAATAATTGAAACGAACTCGAATTTAGGAAGGAGAATAATTCGAATCAACTTATCAGAATTTGATAGATCTAACAATAAAGAAATAAAAGGGCTTACAGCTTCGTAAAATCTATCGAAAAATTAAGATAAAATCTTTATTAAGAAGTACCCATGCCCACAAAGGGTTAAAATCATGAATAAGATAATAAAAAAATGAAGAAAACTAGGCACCCCTTTAAACATAAGCATGCAATTAAAGGTTAGAGTCGTATAAGAAATATCGTATTCTTATAAGCAAAAAAACTATATGATGTAAAGTAAGAGCCCTTTAAAGAGTTAGCTAGGTTTTGAATATTACAGTGGAGAATATCGGCAATTTATGAAAAAAATCTTATCCGTGAGTATTAAAACTCAAATTCTCTAATTGATGACCCAATTTCAGATAGCCGGGCAATTGGCTTCAATGAACACTATTAAATTTATACCAGTCGTGTAGTTTAGCATATTTACCAATAATAGCCGTTTAAAAGTTTATATTTTTTAATACTATAACATTCCTGTTTTAACATGTGAAGAATTGGAAACTGCAATATATAGCCTTGTACTTATGCTTTTCCTAGTTTTGAAGATTTTTCATCTAAATTGGTTTGGGCAGCTTTAGCTGGGAAATTTAAATAACAGCTCCCATGTTATTTTTTTAATTCTTCTCGCTAAACAGTGAAATAGAAACGTTTCTTTATAGTTTATACACTTCCCCGATAGTTACAATATATTAGAAGGAAGAAAAAAGCTGCAAAAATAACCAGAGATACATCTATTATGGATATGCACCTTAAAATTATTATACTAATAAAATTAAGAATTTTAATTTTATACTTTAAAGATAAATTAATCAAAGCCTAAGCAGAGTATAAAAAAAATGAATATAGGGCAGAAGGTGATACCAGTTATGAAATAGGTAATCTCCTAGCAAAATCCAAACTTAAAACATGCACATGTTCGATATTAAACCAAGGGCTTTAAATTGGCCATAGAATAGTTTCATAAATATAGTCATAAAAAGAATCAACCGGTTCGAATTTTTCAAATTATAATTACAATTTATAATAAGGGCGGGAGGCAAGAGAAAGAATTGCGTTTGATAATGTTCTTTTTACGAACCGTTTAATTTAAAAATAACGAGTATCGGTCGTCAATACATAAGCCCAAACTCTTTTTAATTTATTTATCAAAGATCTATTATCATTAAATTTCAGACTTTTGAATTCAACTACCTGGTATTATGGATTAACAAGTATCATTTTTAATTTTTTCTAACGATTTCGTTCTGTTTGATGTCATCGCATAATCCCTATATGCTGCAATCGATATGCTTATAAAGTGGGGAATATAATAAAATGCAATTGTGTTCTTACAAATGTGGCATATTTATTATTAATAGCCCTGAGAAAAAATTTAATAATATTATTGGAAAAAATAAAATAAGCTTAAAACAAAATATTGTTCCTTAGTTGTTTACTAAAGAGGACTAAAGTCAAGATTATTTAATTAAAGATATTAACACTATTGACCGTAAACAACTCAAGGGATAAACGGGTTATTCACTAATACTAAGATTTCTATTCAGATAATATTAAAAGTTATTCCTTCTCTTTTTATCTATTTTCTCATAAATGGAGCAAAATTAGTAGGGGCATCTTTTTGAGGTGATCGTTTACATAAAATTATGCAGTAGTCACTTAGCTGTGTTTTTGAATGAGAAAAAAATACACGAGTCAATGCACTCAATAAAGAGTTAGATATTCTTCGTATAACAGCTTAAAGCGCAAAGAGACGCCCACAAACGTTCATCTAATATTTCAATCAAGTTACATGTATCGCGGTTTTTATAAAGGTATCTATATTATTAAAAAAATTTCAATACACTAACAATACAACTAATGCGATCAACACACGCTAAAATAAATAATAATTACATTTTAAATTTAATAGAGTTTTACTGGGAAAAATAAATTTTTATTTTATTATCAAATTTCAAATGTAACAATAAATCTTAAAAGTTTAACGTCTAAAACTTTTCAGAATCGGATTAGGACAAAAAATATATTTACTCTATTTATGCCCATGGCTTGTTTAATTTTTACTAAAAATCATCCTAAACTCAACATAGGTAAAAATGTCTTTCAATATTGAGATTCGAGGATTTTAAACAGATAATATTCATTATCAAAAATAATTATTTCAATGAAATTTATTTAGGATTTTTTCGGTGCACGACTAATTTGAGAAATTTATCCTTAGACTATTCCGCGTTAAAAAAAATTTGAGAAAGAATAAACAGGTGTGAAAGCTAATGTCCAAATTTAAATCTATGAAAATGTATCACATAGATATAATAAATACTGTCGTAAACTTCTAAACCCGACCCATCGTATCAATATAAAAATAAACTCAACAGAGTAAGATTACTCAAGATTCGGGCTCACGCAATGTTGGGTTTAATTCTTTTTTGCACCACCTGTATACGGAAGTGTCTCCCCTTTCTATATATGGTGTGTTTAGCAGTTTAAAAGATGCAAATGAAAAGATGAGTCGTAAAGAGAACGACGTACAGTATTTCAGATTATATGAATTCTATTTTATATCTAGGATTTGGATTTTTATTTTCGTGCTAAAATAAATAATATAAATTATTAATATATTAAAACTGACATATAAAATGATTATATTAAAATTCAGTTTTAAATTTTAATTCAACTATAAAGAATATAGATTGTATTCTCCAGTGCTAATAATTACCAAATTACTCATTATAGTATTTACGCTGCCTTAAGCTGTTAAAATATTTTCACTCGAATTGTACTTTAAAGATGAGGATATATTTGTATTTAAATTTTTTATAAATAATTTGTGTCAAAATAATCTGAATATTACTGTAACCATTCTTATTTTCGTATTCAATACTACAATTTTGCTGGAGTATGATGTCGTTTTATAAATATCGAAGCTAGAATTGTTTGACATCTTTTTTTATCAATTCAAAATAATATATTAAGTAATATAAAATGCGGTAGTGGGAATTTTAACTGTTTTTTAACTTTTTACTGCTAAATTGATAGTGCAGAATTTTATAGTTCCGAGCTTATTAATTCGATAAAGGTTGGACTACAGTTGTAAAGTTAGGTAAATGGATAACTTTGGAGAACTCCACCTCTATTTACACTTTATCTATTCGCAAAATTAGATGGATATTCTTCTACCTTAAAATGTTTTTTCATTCTTTATTTTTATTATTTTTCACTCAATTAAACTATTAAATGCTCAGGCGATACTGCATATTATTCGAAGGTTAAAATTTATTAAACGATTTTAATATTGAATAAAAAAACGAGGATAAAAACAACTTAGGAAATTTAAAAACATGCTTGAATATTAGGCCGGAGATATAGAAAGAGAACATTATTAAATAAAACTATTCTTCGATTCCGACTTTATTTTTTTAAATAGGTGATTGAATTTAGGAGCATTAAGCACATACTCTACAATACGGGTGGATGTTTGGCATAAACAGCTCTTTTTTTATTTCACAATTTAGCCTATTTAACTAAGTAATTCAATACCTTTGTTTCGTTTTAGATGGTAACCGGAATAGGAATTTTCCTCAAAAATACAGCCGTTTTTTTTTTTGTCAAGGGAATAAAATAAATTGATAATAACATATAAAATTAAATTTTTACATATTTTTGTTTTTTTTATCAAAAACTGATTAAAAAACTTAGAACTTCAATAAAATTTATGCATGAATTGTCCTTATAAAAATTTTTGACAATATGATAGACATTATAAATATATATCCCCAAATTATAGTTTAAAATATTTACTCTTAGCACTCTATTTATTAATCGTGTTAACGGGACTTATTTCAATAATTTAATAAAAATGCATGGTGTTTTAGATTCAAAAATGAAAATCGAACAAACGATCTCAATTTTTCGGCAAAAATTTAGATGTAAAATTTTTCTGGTAATATTTTAATAAATTTACCTTTCTGTTATATTTTAAGGACTTTTATAAAAAAAAAAGGCTTCTAATGATATAAAAACTTAAACAGCTATATAATTTTTATGTATTCCTTAAAAAATTGTTCTCGTAATGAAATATTTACAAGTTGTTTCTTTCACAAAAGTGGAATTCGATGTAACGAAGTTCCAATTAACATTCTAATAGAAGTTAACTGTATTTTTAAATTCAAATACGATCACATTAAAAAAATAAATTATTTGAATTCCCGTTTATAAAGTTATATTTAATTATTTCAAATTTAAAAAAAGTGTATGGCTAATTTGGTTTTCTAAGGTTTAATTTTTTGATTTATTCTGTGTTTAGGGCAAAGCTCTCACGTGTCAAATATTAGCAAAAATATGAAATATAAATACGTTATTTATAATCTGTTTTTTTTTCGATCGTTCTTAAACCGGATATCAGTGAGTATATTTTTCAATTTCTTATTCTAGCATTGTTGCCAATTTTATTATGTTCATATGCTAAATCTCTAAGTTGAAAAGGAAATCGACTTTGCCATGCTTGTGTTAGACTTTGAGATTTTGCAATTAAAATTATTGTATCGGTAAATTAACAGTTCTCAACGAAATCTTAAGATTCATAGACCAGCAAGCATCCCAAAATAAAAAAATACCAAGAAAAAATATATAAATTGCATTTAACTCCCAAAGGGGGAATATGTTTTTCCCATTAAATTCAATTTACTCCCTCGAATATCTCCCGTTAAGACCATTTCGTATATTTTTTATATAAATTTTTTAGTTTGAGGATATTGATAACTATGATATTATATTGTTCTAAAATGTTTACGAATCGTACAAGGACAAATAATCTTCGTAAATAGCACTTTTAAACTGCCAATAAATTCAGATTTTTATAAAAAGAAATAAAATAAGTAAATTAAACATATGATATCATTTTTAAGGCAATTAATTCTCATTGTTTTATACATTCAAATTCCTTATTTGGCCTTGAAGTCAACATAGCTACGTTAAAGGTCATCCTTACAAAGATTGAAGAAGTAATAATAAAAACACAGGAGACACCATAATTATTAAAAAGGAGAATCTTCTCTAACAAATACTTATTTCTACGTAAAAAAATTAAATGCGATCCATTATTTATAAGATACAGTTCGATTCTATAATTATGTTCCAACACATACAGTTTCATTAAAAATCGCGTAGAATGTGATAAGTTATATTGAATGAAAAGGATCCATTATCATAGTATTTATACTAATTTTAAAGTTTATTGAGATAATGCCTAGTATACCGAGAGAATTCAAGACCTAGAAAAAATCCTTTTTCAAAATAATATTCTAATTCACTAAAATACTGAAACTCTATATTTGAAAATCGGAAAGTAATTTTAACAATAGGATGTTTCTTAAAAACATCTAACATCACGGCATAATTTTGATTTAAAAAAAAATAATTGTCTTTTATAGAAGAATATGTCTGTCAATGGATTTACTGTTAAAAAAACAAAAAAAAATATTATATTTTGTTAAAAATAATAAATTCTATAATAAAAATAAAAAAAACTAAACGAGTTCAAGTGCGATGGAAAAAAAAGAAAGTGATTTAGCAGCTTAAATAAAAATAGAAGCTTTACGTGTAAAAAGTCATGAACCAATATTTATTGGGTTGTTAAGAATAAAAGATTGAAAAATTTGGCAAAAATGTTAACTAAAAATTATATATATTTGAACAAAAAGTTATTCACTTTACCTAAATTAACCCCCTTTATTACAATGCGAAAATTTCTGAGCTTTTTAAAAGCTACACCATAATTGCAAAATCCCCTCATGAATTTAGTAATTTTAAAATAATATGGGTCTTTTAGTGTTAAAGATACAAAAGCAAAGGCGCTCTGTCCTAGCAGCTTGGATTCGCCCCCAGTTTATACTCTTACCATACCCTCGGTTGCCTTGTTATACATAGATAATAATATCTACCATCGTAATAATTTACAGAATTACCTAGATTTTGGTATACAACTAAAAGCTTGCTGGAGCCAAGTGGTTCTGGCCTTTACTGATCTCAGGAGAAACGATTTTACCAACTTGGCTTGAACAATCTTATACAGATGAGAAATGCGCCTTAAGAAGTTTATCGCCCATGATTTATTTATTTTTGTCGATATGTTAATAAAGTAAAAAAATTTATAAATATATTTTTATAAATTCAAGTCCGGCGCGGCCTTAATTTGTCTTCTCTTTCATTCGAGTGTAGATTATTCAGTTAGAGGGGTAAGCGCTCACCTTTGGTGTCTACAGCGAATGGTTGAGAGTTTCACAACGAGTGAGTCTGGTTATTTAATTTTTGGGAATTCTGACTCTGAATTCTATAATGTTCGTGTTTAGTTTATGGTATGGCAATGACAGTTTGTGAGAGGGAGAGACTGACTGCATTAAAGAAAAAAATGTTGCAAAATCAACGAGAAATGAGCATGCCAACAATGATAAATTTTGAGAGACTTTCTAGCTCAGTTAGCATTGCCGTTCTCATGAGATGAGAAAATTTAAGTTGTGCAAAACATTGAAGAGCGCAGTCAAAGTAATATTCAGATATGTTCATTAGGAGCATAGTGGATTTTTAATACGAAAAAAAAATTCATTTATGATCGTGTTGGATTCGTAAGGGAGGGGAGTTTGGCAAAAAACATTCAATTTTAAGCTATCCCTTTATTCTCTCATTTGCCTAAAAAAGAATATTTCTATTCCTCTTAGTGATATTTTCTACTGTGGTGATAAATTATTAAAAAGATTGAGAACGTAGACTGACAAATGCAACAGACGAGTAGAATTTATGTTTTAAAATTATCGATAATTTTTTTTTATTTTATTATATTTTTGTCAAAAAATATAATGATATATATTCCTCCTGACTTTCGGTGCACGGCATCAAACTTCTGTAGGTTCAGCTTTTCTTCGAAAGATTCGATATCTAATAAAGGTCATTAACTAATTTATCAGATTGAGGCAGATTAACATAAAATACTTAGAATTAACTAAAAATAATGCGGGGGTCTTTGTTCAGAGGCGTCTATTTTTCTCCCCGCATTGATCAATTATTTGCAAGATTTGATCAATTCATCTAAAAAAACAATATCTAATTTATTAATAAGTAGAAAATTTTAAATAAAATCAACATTTAACTTTTTTTTTAAAGTCAAAATGAAAATTCTTAATATATAAACGAATGTATTATCACATTGGTTCACCATAGCCATCCCAATCCTTCTTTAATATTTATAATAATTAAAATTACTGCTAATATGATCAGTATTATTATCATGTTTATCAAATAACTCTGAAATTTCATGGTGAATTCTCTAAAATACATGGTTAATTTACTACAAAATCTACTATTTTCAATATTTTTATGTCTGAATGTATATTTTGTCGATTCCAAGCCCTTCATCTATTATGATATTTCTCCTAATCAATAAATAAACGGCCATAGAATATATCATAAAATATTAAAAAATTTGGGTAAGATACTTTATTATTCTCTTCCTGCCCAGTCGCATAGCCATGCGCCTCCCATTGATTGAAATAAAACCATTTTTTCATTATTTCATTGCGATATATCCTTAAATTTTAATACATTGACAATTCTCAATTGTATAAATCATTTTATTGGTTAGTGAGAAAAAATTTCAGAAAATGTTGAGAAGCAAGAATCAATCATTAGTTCAATTGAATGAAAAATGGTGGGCGGATACTCGTAAATCTAATTTTTCATTCAAATGAATAGAACCCGCATTTTATAATTATATTCAGTGGTTAAATATTAAGTAATAATAAATAAGAAATTTTCTAACAAGATGTTAGAATTAATAGATACAATTTCTTCTCTACAAATTTTGAAATATTTTAATATTTTACATAAATTAAAGCAATTGAGATTTATATGTGGCTTAATTTAGATTTTTAATTGTTTAAATTGTTTTTTTTTGA
>SGJC01000322.1:0-16314 GCA_009887335.1 Henneguya salminicola | reverse complement strand
TTTTTTACGTTTGATTTACCCCAGATTCCTCAACTGAATATATTAAGAAAATCTCTCAGGTTATAAATTTTAGGTATTATTATGTTAGATCATTGCCAACACCTCATAGGTAAATAAAGAAATTAGGTTCGAATACTAACAACAATAGAAAAAAATATGTCCCATTAAGGTACGAAAAAGTTGTATGCCTACCAGCAAATATCTAAATTCGGCCATCTAATGAGAAATTTTTTAATTTAATCCACAAGAATTAGTATTTAACAAAATATATATTTTCAATAATTTAACGCATTAGGATTTAATTAAGAATACGCCTGTATAGTTAAATTAAATACTTATGACAAAATAACAAAAATGTGAATTTTCAAAATAATAATAATATTATATCGTGAACATGAGTGTGTTGAATCTGGATATTTGAATTTATGCAGGTTTAAACGAGGAATTCAAGTAATCTTGAGGCAAATCTCGAAAATTAAACGCTGTTGCCGAATAAATTTTTTTCTAAAACCGCAGAATACTATATTAATTTGTTTAAAACCATCTAGATTATGCGTTTTTTCCACTCTACTGCATACAAATTAACTTTTGTGCATTAAGAAATAAGCTAAAACTTATCGAGGTACATCTTCCATCATTTAGTTTTTTTTATGTGAAAAATGCAATCAATTGATGGGTTTGGAAATATGAAGTTTTTTTAATTAAAGTGCAGTTATTAGTCCTTATAAAACTTCCATTTGCTTTTATGAAGTAAAAAGTGGCTGATTAATCTAAGGCAAAACCTTATTAAAGAAAATTGAGAACTTTGAAATCTAAATCAGTTCAAAAAATGCGCTAATTTTAAGAATTTTAGTATAACTTTTATGTATTTATGGTTTACGCTCTAAATGTTTACTTAAAATCTTGTAGTCTATTTTAAAATAATAACATCAAGCTAGTTGTTTTAAAGGCACTGTATGAATGGTGCTAGAATTACTACATAAAAAATTGCTCAAGAATGGTTGGAAAATGCCTTGTTTCTTATTAAAATATGTATTTCCTTTAAAACCATAATAAGGCTTTACCAATAAATAATGATAGAATTGAAGACAGCATCATAAATAAAAGAAAATATTTGTTCATACCTGCCCTAGTTCAATCGCAGCTCTATGCCAAAAGCGGCCGTTTTTGAAATAATTCTTGATTTAAAAAAGAGGAGAAGAATAAAAAAAATTATATTTTTTATTTAAGAACATATATCTATGATATAGTTTAATCGAGCGTTTTCTCTAGAGGCTGCAATATATTTTCAAATTATTCAGGATGGTGCTCTATCGAGTTTTGACTGTATTTAATAAAAAATGTGAATACCGTAGAGATTATCATATGTAAAGTTGCGAAGTGTTCCCCGGTTATATATATTATGCCCATTGTCAGCTTTAACGTTGGCTAACGGATATAGATCGTAAAATGAATTTTTATAATTTTTTGGTAGCTATCGGGTTTAATTATGATATTAAAACAACTTAACGTATGAAATCTGAACAGATGATTATAAATCACATAGATAGATTTTATGGATTATCTAAAATAATATTTATACAAATAAATTTATGATAAATTATTACTTTTAGTATATTTGGTAAAGTTGGCGATAGTTTATAAAACGGCAAAAATAATAACAAAATCTGCATTAAAATAATATATTTAAGAAGGTGGTAAATGAGTTATTCTCTTTAAATATACGAGAATTTAAGAGCTTTCTTGATTTTAAACTTCTCTTTGAACCGGTTCGTCCAATTATTTATATTTTAGATGAAGTGTTTGGGGAAGTAAGATCATGACATTTTTATAATTATAGTTTACCCCATTTTAAACTGTCGTTTCGTGCAGGGGCCATAGTTTTGAAAGTAGGCATTGCTAAGGAGATTGTAGTCCCTAATTACACCATTCGACTGAATTTGTTGTTCATGTTATTCCGTGAATTTTACAGGCAAAAAAGTTTCATTTTTTAAAATTTAAAAAATGAGATGAGTGTGCTTATTATCTGAAATTTTTTTATTCCACCGCACACGTATCTGTACTTGAAAAATGTAGCCAATTCATCTTGCAAATATATTTCTGGCATATTTTAAGAAAAGTATAGAATGATTTTATGGCCTCACTAGGCGAACAAAAATTCATAGCCTTTGACGCAATTTCGCAGTTCACTATTGTGATCATATTAGTGCTCAAAGCCAAGCCAATCTCATTGAATTTATAATATGTCTACGCTCGATTATAAATTGAATTAACATTTGTTTTACAAAGAATTCCGGGCAACTCATTCAAAGGAAACTAGTATTCGCTATGAATTTGATTGGGAATCAGAAGCTTGACTTGTAAAATTCGGTTGTAGGCTCTGTTCTTTTTATTAATGACGAGACCATAAATATATACAAAGTAAAAGCTTTTTTAAAGTTCGATGTGGATCGAACATAGCTGAAAGATTATTCAACAAATAAGGTTGACTGCCCTATCTGCTGACCAATGGATTATTCTATCTTAAGCCTGGATCAGCTCTCTACATGTCAGTATAATAAGCCTGACATTGCTCGTTCCAGAATCAAATAGAACTTTGTTTTAATCGATTTTGAGAATGATAAAATTCATTAGGGTGGGTATTTGAAGAGTTATCGTATTAATATTAGCCTCAGTTGAATAATTTCTCTTAGCTCTTTGCATAGTGCGTTGTAAACATGATCGGAATGGAATGGGGATAAAACTTTATTGCTTAGTTGGGCACAATTAAATTTTTTTGCGAGATTAGTGTTGAATTAATTTAGTCAATCGTTAATTTCATCGGGCTCATTGCTTTTTTGAGCAAAGACAGTAAAAATATTTCAGTTTTGGTTATGGTCTGATATATATTTTAGTAATATGAAGACCAGGAAAAAGTTAGGTATTCACGAACCAGCTTATTTTTAGTTATTCTCGAAATGTAATTACATTTATTATATTATGAAATTTCTTCGTCTACAAATATTTCTGGAACGCTCGGGAAGATTGATTGTATTTTGAACAGTCCAATTGTGCGATAGCTAGAAAGAATGTTATAAAATGTTGATTTGCTTAAATATAAATATAAAACTGTTCAGTATTTATTAATGTCAGGTTGAACTGCAATACGATATCATAATATTGGAATACCTTTTTTGTATAAAAAAACTAAATTCTTATGTTGAACGGGGCCATTAGCTCCAAACGATTTATTGGCGCAATTGAAGTGTAATTTCTTGAGCATGAGAATGTATTATAAGACTATTTATAAACCAAATTTTATTGAATTACCAAAATAAAAAATAAATAGTATTTATATCGTTTATAAATTTAAAGAATAATTGACTGGGTTTGGCCGAAACCGATTTCCTGTATAAAAACACATGGAATCAGATTTCGCATGAGTTTCAGGAATCTTAACCTTGATATAACACCAGAAATCTGGATGTTTTGTGTAGAAGATCCACCCTCAGCGCCGATATAATTGTATGAAGAATTTACTGTAAGATAATTGAAGTCTTGATCCACCTAATGTACCATAGCTCCTTTAATTATCTGTCCTTACCGTTGGGCCTAGAACAACTTTTCCTAGTATTATTGGAATACGTGTTTTTTCGTTTCGGCGTTCACCGAGCCATAAAATTAGCTCAATAAATTTCCGAAAATATCCCATTGAGATCCCACGCTTTATCCGATATTCGGCCTCGACCATACACCATTTTGCAAAATTTTTCTCAATAGATCTTTACCGTAAATCTCTGACAGCTAATTTTTACTGAATGCGTTTTTATAATTTTTTAGCCCGTTTTCATACAATTTGGGAACCTATCATAAATACTTTCGAAACTTGTTTTCTTATAAAAATTGTAACTCTCATGAATGACCACTTTACTTATTATTCTTTGTGTCAAATAATGGGGGATAAAAAGATACTGTACGATGGCTTACTATCTGCATTCGAACATTACTCCAACATATATTGAAATACACTTACGATATCGAATGCAAGAAATATTTGTTTTTTTGTCAACAATAACCGATTGCCAGTCTTCTGGAATATCTTCAAAACGTCATATAATTATCACCTATTTTGCATTCGAAAACAGATTGTATTTAAGAATCGTCTTGGCCTAAAACTTTGGGATTATCAGAGCCAGATATATAAAGTTAATCTTCATCTAAAATTAAAATGTTAGAAGGCGATTATTGATCACAAAAATATATTCATTTGTGCTTTTTCAGGAGTACCGAAAAGATTTTTAAATACGATAATTTCAGAATATAGTCGTTTTTAATTATATTTTAAAATACGTAGAAATACGGATTAGGCTTTGAAACTGAATTTCTTTCATACCACTAATAGATTCTTCTCGACCTTTGCATAAAAATTTTTTGTATTAGATGCACTGCCAAGATATTTAGCCCTTCTCACACCAACTTCTTATAAATATTCACAATCTCCCTGAATTAATGTATGATGGGAGCGTTATGAACAGACATAAGAAGCCTGCGATTAAAATATCCACGGGATGAAAATTAAAAAAATGATATTAAAAAATTCATAAATATACCATCAGAATATATTATCTATTATTTGATGGACAAAAGACATGTAATAATTTTCTTTTTCTTCTATTTTAAATGTAAAAATGATAAATTCCTTCATATATTGCCTGGGTTTTTTAAATCCAAATTTATGATAAATTCTTCGAACGAATCTATTTTGACAAACCCTAGCTGTTTATTATAACATTAATATTGATCTTTTCAGATGCAGTACGTTCCCGTGTTATTGAATGGTTCTTTATTACTATGAATAGATGAAAATATAACACTTGCGAGTATTGATTTTTTATTTTTATATGGTAAAAAATAACCGGCGAATTTATCTTTTTTTTTCACCGATAAGCAGTGATTCAAATTTTTTTTTCGAGTATTTCGATTTATAATGCAAACAACGGGGTTTTTCTTTGTATCTCGAGCAAGGAAAATGATAAAAAAAAAGATAAAAAATTTATATTCAGTATATAGTAATAAAAATAAAATTAGTATTAATCAATCTAGAAAAATAAATCAAACAAAATAAGGTGAGATCTCAACAATCGAACGAACCCAATTTCTTTTGTCTTCATCAAGCCATTTCCAACCTTTAATTTCTCCCAAACAGAATTTTGACTCACATAAGCAGAAAAACGGATTAGATAGCTCGTACTCAGTTTGGGAATAATTAAATGTAACTATTTCAAACTGTTTGATGTTTCTTAAGGCATAGAAAGCCCAGTCGCGAAAATTTAACGTAAGATTAGGTTCACAGCAATGATTAAAATATTTTCCAAGGTGATTAGTTGTATCAAAATATTTTCCAATTTCTTTTGTTATTGCGTGTCTATTATTTTTGGCAAGAAGAGGAAGATGAGAAAGTTCTACAACTTTTTCCCCCTTAGAGATATCTCGAGTAGCAATGACATTATTTTCATATTTTTCATCGTGGGATATTTTTAGCATCTCTGTAATATTCTTAAATATTATCAAAGATAACTAATATACATGTCTATCAAGCATATTAATTATGTAATTATAATCTTTTTAATAGGATGTTTATAACTTATCTATATATAACAAACTAATTATTTTGATTGCATTTATTAAATATATAATCACGCTGCGTCTGCGCTCGCCAATTTATTAATTTATACACAAAAAGGATTTGGCTTTTATTCATACGAGTATTTATGAATATTATCATGGGGTTTAAATTGGTAATAATGTGTATATTTTAACATATTTTATTTTTTTAGACATGCTTTAATTCATAAGATTATAATATTAACCGAACAAGCAGGCTCTTGCACATGATTTGTCTAATATACAACTTTTACCTTTTAATCTGTTCTTTCAAACAAGTTATTATTGTAAAATGAACTACCTCATGCTGTAATGTATTATAAATGTTTACTTATGATTATCGTAATCTGCCAAAAAGGATAAAATATTTATAATTAATATACGTATAAATTAAAGTATTTATTAAAAAACTAGGTGGTTTTTGTCCGCGGCACGTCTTAAATAAAGTTCCACTTTATGGATTATTTTTACGTGGGTCGCTTCGATCGCCGTCATTATATAGAGAAGAATTATTTGAAGTTTTTGGGATTTGATCATGGTTCACCTAATAAATAGAACTTGTGAAGATCGGAGATAAAGAACAAGGAAGTCGTGACTCTTAGCAATCAGAGAGGGAAAAAATTAATTTTAGTGGAACTTGATTTATGCCTTGTTGTGACTTTAATTCATGTTTGAAAGTTTGAAAATAGAAATTCCGTCATTAAAAGCACTTAAAAAATCATAGTAGGCTTTGAGCGTGACAGACAGACAGAATTGTTTTAATATATATTTAAATATTAAAACATAAAGGTAAAAGATTTATTTTAAATGAGTTATATTTTTGAAAATATTAAAAATCAAAAACATATTTAAAAAAGAGAATATTAAATAAATAGTTATTGTGTACTAGGATCTGGTTTTATACGATTAATTCGTTCTAGTGGATTAGGCAAAAGAAAAGAATGTATTTAAAGGGGGCACGAGGAATAATATGTAAATAAAAATAAATAAATTTTTATATGTTATAATTGCAATACTGGTTTAAAGTTGAATTTGAAACACCGTACCGGATAGCGGCGATAAGAATGGCATAAATGTTGTTGATGGTTTACTAAATAGTTTTAAGAGAAAAATTAATTTTTTGTTTGTTGAACTTCTTCGAGTATTTTAAAATTTCAATTTTGAAAAACATAAGTGTTAGAACAAAGCAATAACATATGGAAGTAATTTCGGGATAAGTTCTAGTTTGTATGCAACTCTACCAATCGGGGTCGTTCGGTTAATGGTGGACATTTAAACATTAAATATGTAGAGATATAGGAAAAATTTAATATATAACATTTTTTTATTTTTAAATCAATAACCGGTTTGGCTGTTTTCTATAATTTCCAATATCTTGACATGGAATTATTTTTAATATAATTTTGAAAAACGTTAAGTATTTGAAAGAAAAATTTGGATTTTATAATTGATACATTCAAAATATATTTTTTATAATGTCTAAACTGACAATATTCGTGTTCAAGTTAAATTTTAGCCTATTGAAGCATTACATACTAATTTTAGGAATTGCGGCGAAATATTTGTTGTCAAGTACGATCAAAAATATTTAATTGGTCTCTTAATATACATAAGTCCGTTTGCAAAATATAAAAAATTGTACATTAGGCCCACTGTGATATGTTGGGAGCACAAGTGTTAATGACAAATATTGTTATTGATTTCGCTTGAGAAGAAAATAAATTTTCTTGAGACCAATACATTTTTCTGACTCTCATCTATCTCGACGTCAATTTTTTCGATTTTCTATACTCTCTTCTATGGAATCATTTTTTTGATAGATTCATCTAGCACGAATTAAAAATTTACCGAATACAAACAGTTACTATTGGCGAAATTTAATAGGAGATCTTTACATTCACGATGTCTTATGCAATTCAGAATAGATTGGGGAACTAGAGGTCTGGGTGTAAATCGATGAAGCTATGCTATGAAAGTGCAAATATACTGTTGACCCAATATGGGCCAAATAAGATATATGTATTGCTGGTGATATAAATGAGAATTGAAAAATATTAATAGGGACAACAACAAACAAATCGAGCAAGCCTGTTGAAAATTATGCTTCAAAATACTTACCCGGATAGAAAATACTCACTGATGGGGGGGGGGGGGCCTGACATTAAAATTATAGGAAAGGATGGATGTAAACACGAGATAGCAATTAATTAACATGAATTCGTCTCTGTAAGGGGACTACATACTAATCACATTGTGGAGGCATGGGTCGCTTATAAAGCGTTTTAATGCGCGGAACAAACAATAGAGGATAATTTTTTTTATCCACTGTCTAATATATTTTTAAACACAAGGATAGATAAAATAATAAAAGAGTTTTTTTTTGAGAAAATTCTTAAATGTCCAAGGTTATAAAATATTATAACACAGGGGGCGATTTTTATTTCATTTTCCCACCATTAAACCTCACAGAATCACGGGGGTAGCTAGCTAAATATAGATTTTGCCAAATTTCATTTTCTTTATACCTTATTCATTCAAAAGTAAATGCAATTTAATAACTCATCTAAAAATCTATTAGCGCCCTCACATATGCATGAAATATGTAAACAAAATTATTCCCTTTCAAGATAAATATTGGATGCACCCAAAAAATAACTGTAGATTCAGGCATTCGATTGATAGAAACTTTCTTTAAATAATATAAATTCTTATTTATGAAGTTTTGATGCGTGCATATTTTTTTTAATGTAAATCAAAAAGAGAACAAAAGATTGCATTTAAAGGCACTCCAAATAAACCGTGTCTGAATTATAAAATCTGAAGGAAAACAGAATGCAGTTGTTTCGATACTATCCATTCGCAGACAAGACGCCCAGGAATCCCGGCCAAAATCGATGAATCTAGACTAGAGGATTAAATTCTGCCGACCATCCAGTTATATGTCTCTTGGTTTTAGGAAAAGTATAAAAAACCAAATAAATGAAATATTCCGGGTATAGGCTTCATATTGAACACAAGCTACCCCCTATCAACCACTCGTGCTCATAAATTCGATTTTCATAGCTGTTTGCTTTTGCAGTAATTCGAGCAATGAGAATTATTATAGACATCAAATGGTAAACCATTCCATTACATATTGAGATTTCATTTTTAGATCGCTCATCAATACAATTGAAGGCCTCTAGAATGCCTTAAATATCAAATTTCTCCAAGAAACAAAACAAATGATCTCGTTGAAGAAGTAAAAAATGGTTGAGATTCTTCTTGAGGATCACTTTGGGAAGTCTAAACGGCAGCAAAAACACTAAGAAAATGTCTAGTTTTTTTTGTTTCTCGGTCTGCCTGATGTGACTAATATTATAAAGGATTTTTTTTTACTCTTTTTGATAATGAGCTTCTTAAAAAATTGGATTATTTATTTTAAAATCTATAATTTAATTAAAATTATTATTATCACAGCTTGGAGTAGAGCGTGGGGCCCTATAAATCCCTTTAATCTAAGAATGGAAGTAGATCAACTCTGTGGCAGGAGATTTGAGCGAAAGCAATCCATGATTAGTATCATACACTTTAATTGGCATGAGTTACTTCGAGAGCCTCGCCGTTTTTTATATTTTTTAGCCATGTTTAATAATTTAGTTTTTAGTTTGATTTATATTTTAGTATATGTTTTAGGTGTCTAGCCTAGCCGTAAACCGGGTATGTTCAATTCAGTAAATGTTAGACTGTAATCGTAAAATTATAGTGTAACCCTAAACCTATATAAAAAAGTCTACAACTATAAACCTAAATTCTTATGCTAAAAACGAAAATCAAAAGCGTAAAACTTGGCCTTGGTTCCTAATTTTGGATCTACTCCTATTATTATTGTCATTGAAACAATTTAACTATGCAGTTTTCCAGACTAATTGAACAATATAAAAAATACATTTTTTATTTGATGAAAATTTAAAAACTGTAATATATTTTAAAAATATTTTAATTATTCGAGGCTTTCCGACGTATTCCTAATTTCGGTTTCAAATTTTAAATTTAATCCCGTATGAAAAGAAGAAGCCCCTTAAGTAACGATATAAGAGCTCGAATTATTGAAGCGTATAACAGTAAAAAAAAGCTGCAAAAAATAGTAGGAGTATTTATCACAACTGAAACTCTTTACATAATTCTATGAAATACTATTTTTTGATAGGAGAAATTAAGAACCAGGCGAGTGAACCCGCAAGCAAAATATGCTAACAGTGACTCAAGGAATATAGATGAAACGTTGTGTTAAGGAAAATTCAGCGATATATTTTTAGGTTATTTTTTATAAATATATGTAGAAATTCGGTGTTTGGATTTGTAAATCCACAACAGCAAACATTTTAACAGTACATCCTCAAAATTTGAAGCGAATTCAGATAGTTTTGGAACGTAGAAACACCCCAGAAACAATTGAGGCCCATAAGAAATACGCTTTAGAGTATATAAATCATTCAGGTTGATAGTCAGAAAATTTAATTCTGTTTATTAACGATACTTGTTTTCATGATACGTTAGGACGTTCTATGGGTCGATATTAAGTGTGAGCATCAGCTAACTTGCCAGCTCCTACAATAAAATGCTAAAATTTTTTAATTTGCTGTCCATAAGCACACCAGAATTTGTACTATATGAATTATGTCTTTCTACGTATACTTCGGCTAGTTATTCATGTTTTTTACAAACCTTTATAGATGATTAAAAAATACACGAATAAATAATGTAATTCTAGTATTAGACAATGTCAGATTCCACAAAACTATTGAAATACAAACGAAAATTACAAATGCAGAATTTGAATACACGTATCTTTCTTAATTCGTTCAATCTAATTCGGAATAAGTTTTCTTAATAAAGGAAGCATGTTAAACACGGGAACCCAAACATTAAAAGAGAGCTTATGAACTGGATTGCAAATGAACCAACCTTTTATTGCAATTGAGGATATTAACGGCTATTATCGAAATATGACCCCACATATTTTTAGGTGTGTCAAACGTTAAGAAATATTTGATCTAGCCTTTGCTTTTACATTTTCTTTATTTTTAACTGTTTTCTAAAGTTAATTAAACAGCCCTCTATAACTTTCGACATCTAACAAAAAAAATCGCCTTTGATTCCCCGGAAAATATATAGAATAATCTTAGTATAAATTATTTAAAATTAAAACTCAAGATCCTAAACTGAATACTTCCATCACCTATGATACCGAGTTTTCATATTCTATAAATTTGAAAATATAACTCTACTATTTCCTTTTACTAGTGAGACTAAATACAACATAATATAAAAATTTTTCTTGCAAAAATCATATTTTACATTAATTTTTAATGAAGATTCACATCTTGGTATTATATATTTACCTTTGGAGAGCGAACCCGCCTATTTTAATTCAATCTTATATATTTCATTTAGCTGCAGCTCAATTATATATTTAACACACAGTTGTTCACGAAACTCGATTTTTATATATTACTGTTAGTTTAAATAATGTTGAATTACTCCTGGAAACACTGTATGTGGTTCAGAGTATTCTATCCTTAAATAAATCTACGTTCAATTTCTTTTTATAAAATAATATTATTCGTTCAGCTGAAAGAAAACGACGTTCAAAATTCCATCACACCACCTGATGGAAAATAACAAAAAAAACATAATCCCTTGTGCTGGGCAATGCGTCCGCTCGAAATGTTATAAATTCAAAAATAGGTTAAGTATGCATTACTGTATATAGTTTGGTGGCTCGAAATTTTTCTCCACATAAAATCGTCTTTATACATATATTTTTTCCTGGTAGGGGCTTGCTTGGAAAACTATAAAGGTATGAGATATTAGGGGTGAGAGTTTTAATGCCAGCTCGAAAATATTTTGTAATTGGCACAATAACTGTCAAGAAGTATATTTGCATTATTTAGATCAAACAACATGAACGACAAGTGGGGCTTGTTGAGTCTGAGTTTGGTAGAACTGAGTATGAAAGAGGCAGTATGGCCAAGGCAAGTTTAGAAATCTAAAGCGTTATAAGCAGTCTTCTCTAAAGACAAAAAAATATGAATTCCAATAATTTCTTTAAGAGCGCACATGGTAAAAAAAATCATTTAGATTGTTGGAGAGTAAAGGATATTGTTTAAAAAGAAATTAGAATCCTCTTGTAGGAACCACTCAATTAATTTAAATTGTCATTTCATAGGTGTATATAGCCAAAATATTGAAAATCCACTGAACGCATATAAAGAAAAATACCCGAAACCCACACAAACCTTAATAATTGCTAAGATTATTTTTTGTATTTTCCATAGAAGAAAAAAATGACTACAAAAATATTGATCCTTTTATGGCCTAGCTACGAAAGATAGCATTTTTTAATGAATATTGTATTTTAGTTGTTACAGTTTTTTAAAAATTATTTCGGGTTAAAAATAATTGTTCAGATATCAATAAAACTACAATCTCAATCAAGTTATACATTAAAATAATAATTAATATACGTTTGTCAGGATATAGGATAATCCTCTTAAAAATATAAAATAAATATGAGGATTTGATATATTGATAAAAATATCTGTTATTTTATTAATACTAGTTTTGGTAGTTTCCTGGTATCGCGAGGAAAAAATTAATTGATGTCATTTCATACGCCCATCCGTATATAAAGCGAGCCGCGGTCACAAATGACAACCTGCTATTCTTAAACGAGGTTCCAATACGCAGTGCAGACTTTTGCTTGCATGATTTGATATTGCATTGCCAAAATGCCTGTCCACAAGCATACAATTTCATCACATGTCCATTACGAAAAATCCGTTGGTTTAGCAATATACCCCGTTCTGAATGAAAATTCACAGCCTCAGTTCTGTCTTCGGCAAATCCCAAGAATTCATTTTAGTAATTAATTGAAAATTAATTTAAAAAAAATATATAAAACAATTACCGAGGTCAAAACTTAATTTTGTGCTCGCGATAACAGGAAAGTAGCCTAGTTTTATCATATAAAAAAATAAATTTCAAAATTAAAATAGTCTGTTGCCATTTTTTGAAATAAACACCGCGCACTAACCAACAAAATTGATACATTTTTTACTAATAATGTATCTGGCAGCAAAATATCAAGAAAATTGCACAACAATTTAAAAATTTTTTAATGAGTGAACAAATCGAAGTAATATTTTTGAATTATTTTTCGACATTTAATTAAAAATTTCGTAGGAATAATAAATTCTCTGCTATAAATTTAATTAACCGAAGCATTTTTGGCAGGTCGCTTTGTTGGAATAATTTTATAGTAAAAATTTTAAACTTTATGAATACTATATTTATCATAAATAATAATATCCCACCAAATTGAATTATTATATCCTCGATATTGTTTTTTTTTAGTATTGATCTATTTAATAAATTATTGACTTTTTTTTAAACACACTATTTATTATTCAAATTTAAATAATCTTAGAATTTGAAAATGATCTTATCTGTAAAGCGAAAAAAACTCCTTGTTCATCAAAGTCATCTTTACAGAATAGAAAGCGAAAATATTAGATATAATTATATTTCATGGAGATGCCTCACAAAAATATGCCAAGGCACAAAGCGAACAACAGAGATAAAAATTTAATTTTAAACAATGCAACTGTTCATGACCCTACTTCGAACCCAGAAGACTTGTCTAAAAAAGGAATTATTTCAGATGCTAGAATTAAAGTAAGAACCACTACCGAACGTCCTAGAATATTACTTGCTACCTGTCTAAGCTGTAGTATTCCATCAGTCTCTTCTTTAATTTTTTCGTATAAGTCTTTGCAGCGAAAGGTACAAATGATTCGACAACGAATTAATTTTCTCCATACTATTTCGTCAGATGCAGCCCACATAATCATCCCCGAGCAATATAAAATTAGTTTTAGAAATGAAATTTTTCTATTATACGATGCTATAGAAAATGAGGGCGAAAAATTTATTCTCTTCGCCTCACCTCGTCAACTTAATATTCTTAGCCCGAGCTCACCAATTTACTTTTATTCAACTTTTAAGTCAGTTGCTGAAATTTTTACCAGTTATTTCTTATTTACGGAGAATATAAAAAAGTATTAATTCCATGTGTTTATGCGTTAATGGAGTGAAAAACTGAGATAATGTAAAGAAGAGTTTGGGAGAACGTCAGTAAAATATTAAAATCGCATGTCAAACTGCCATGTATAATTTTGAGAAGGCATCTATCAATTCATTTTTATTTTTCTATCCAAGCTTACCATTGATTTGAAGTTTTTTTAGCTTGAGCCAATATATATATGGCGCCGCATTTAAAGTGGTGGGCAATCAACATTATACAGAGATAATGTTATTCGAGCGTAAGAAGCATTAGACGAAAATGTATTCCTCAATGGGTTTGAACAACAATTCAAAGAATTTCTGAATTATTATGAGACCAATTTCATCAGAAGACATCATCGTAGTGGTAGCTCTCAGCCATTAGTTCCCATTCGACTATGGAATCCATCCGAAAAAACTGAAAATGGAATAAGTCGGACAAATAATAAAGTGGAAGGTTGGCATCATGCATTCGCACGTCACGTTGAGGGAAACTATCCGAATATTTAATTTTTTGAGCCTCTTTGCAAAGGGAGCTGAGTCTTGTAGATGCCAAAATTGATACTATACATATGCAAACAAACCAACAAAATACCAGGCCAATTTACAATCAAATAAATAGACAATTAATTAAAATTATGGAACGACTCAACACAATTACTATAATAAAACTATTTGAAGAAGTATCATATCTTCTCACGTATTAAAACTTCGGATTGTCGTTAATTAAAAATTTTCGATTTTAAAATTTTTGGGTTTTTGTCTCAAAAGATTATATTAAAAATATTTGGCAGTGCTTAGATAATGTAATTTAAAACACAAAGATTTTAATCAGATTTGGCACTGTAAATGTGAAAATGAAAGATGTGTTTTCTAATTATTAATTTAATATAAATTAATTTTTAATCGTGAAATCCATCTTGTGCACAATTATCGCCATAGCAATTTTTACCAATTTTGGCAGAAAAAGAAGCATTGTATTTTTTTAAATATTTTGAGAAAGTTTATACAAAATATTTTATCAAATTATGACGGTAAAAAGCGGAAATCAATCCTCCATTTTTTGTATTAAATGATAAAAATATTTATTTTTGTGATTTTTTAAGTATAATTTGAAAATCTCTTGCAAAATGCTTTTGCATGTAGAAAAAAAAAACGGGCAGCGCTGTATACTTTTGCGTGCAGATTCTGACTCTGCTTACCCGCCATGAATATAACTTATTATGTTTTTGATTTGATTTTATATTTTTTTAACAATATTTTATATAAATAATTAAAAGGCACAAAATGGCCTAGGAGAAGGTCTCTGCCTTTAGTAGATATTAGCATGCAGGCAAAAAAACATCCTATACAAGCCCAAGGCTAGAGAAACATTAATTCTGCATTTCGGTTATTTGATGATTAAATGTGCGAAAAAAATTGCAGAAAATCCCAAAAAATAGCCTGCGTTTGCTCATAATTAGTTACCTTAACGCTACTCTACCCGTTCCTTTTTTGATCTTTTAATATTACTCGAAATCAAGTACAAAAATTAAAATCACACGCCAAGACAGAATTAAGGTTAGCACATACGCTTTATAAAATTCCCAAACTATAGTAAAGC
This sequence comes from Henneguya salminicola, assembly GCA_009887335.1. NCBI lineage: Eukaryota > Metazoa > Cnidaria > Myxozoa > Bivalvulida > Myxobolidae > Henneguya > Henneguya salminicola. Next base: position 962 of record SGJC01000322.1, on the reverse strand, counting down.
CTGTGATTTCACTAACTCACCTATCTGATAGATAGTCTTTGGTTATACTGTGACCTATAAAAAATCGTCAGGCTATAAACATTCTCTTTTAGATCTGACTTGGTCACTTTAAACTATTGTATTGGAAACAATCTCAAATATTTTCCTACGATTGATTTGTGCCATTATAGGGACTATAAACGATTTAATGACAGACATAACTTTATGTTTAAGATAAAAACTATTGTCTAAAAAATGACTTGACCGTTAAAATCATATCAAAGTAGCTCGTGCGATACATCAAGAAAACAATACATACAATAATCGAATTAGAAATTTTTAAATATTTTGCTGTAAAATCCTACGAGTTAAGGATATTTAATATTTAGTTATGAATTAAAAAGTGATGATGTCTAAGTTTCTACTTTGTCATGATCCTACTATGACATCATTTGTGGTTGATAAAAATTTTTTATAAAAACACCCTAAAAATATGGCGCCAAATTATCATAATTATAATCCGCATGTCTTTATATAAAATATTTATATATTTTGCATCGATTTTATTTGTACTGTTATTCTTTAATAAATAGATTTCCACAGCTTTTGAATTATTGCTCCTTGAGGAGAAAAATCGGCCCACACAAACTATTGTACCCGTTGACATTTCAATCAAAACTTATTTTTTTAATCTCTACCGAAAAATCGACGAAAAAATTCATCGTTTCAATTTTAAAAAATATTTAGAAAAGGCACTTGATTTGTTGGACGATGCCATTATCACACATTTTATTGTTGATGTATCTAATGAAACAATTGTATTCGAAATCGTATTTAAATTATTTAGTTTGATTAACTTCATGTCGATTATTTCGAAAAAACCAGCTTATGGAGAATAGTAGCACTTATTTACAGACTTTACCCTATGCGTGCATTGCAGAAACAATACTTTTATCAACCGAATATTTTGATGTAACCATAAT
>SGJC01000321.1:0-16314 GCA_009887335.1 Henneguya salminicola | reverse complement strand
AAAACGAGAAAGAGAGGGGCGAATGTCATTCCAGCTTGAACATTCGTGAAGTCCGCTTCGATAACTAGTCGGCGCTGCGCATGTTTCATCCCTTTTACTTAAATGCGCTCTCACTCACCCTTCGCGCAGATTTCCGTGACATTTGCGAGCCACATTAGATAAATAATTATAATTAAACATTTTCTCCTATTTAAAAATCACTTCGTCTCGATATTTTCGCGATTTCGCTGATTACTTTGTAGAGTGCCATTCAGAACCCCATCGCGTGCCATAGGTTGCCGACGCCTGGGTTAGACTATTATAGGAAGGAAACTAATATACTAATTATATCTTTTTTAATGGAGATGTTTTGAGTTTATGCATATAAGATTTTTTGGGATTTAAATAGTAAAAAAATTTGGTATATTTTGCATTCTTTTTTGTATGCAAAATTAATTGCTATTCATAATATATAAATCAACGAGAATGTAAATTTTAAAATTCCGATTTTTAGTTACATTTAAAGTTTAATTGAATCTAAAAATAAATTAGCTAAAAACAATATTTAAGTCATGTCAAAATTAAAAATTTCAGCTTATAAATATATGTTGATATCCTAAAATATGAAATCACTAAAAACCTAGAAAAAATTATTTGGGGTCATAAATATTAATTTTTGCTTCTTGATTAACAATTATATTTAGTTTGAATTTACAATAAAAGAAATGTAAGTTTTAAAATGAAGGATTTCAAGCGATAATAACACAGTGTTGGTAATTAAAATTTTCAGATTCATTAAATGTAGAGTTGATCGTGTAATCATTAATATAAATAAAATCTAGAAAACAACATAGAAAATTGAACATCTTTAAAATTTAATAAGTTTTATAAATCCTATTGTGCTTTACAATCATATCTGAATAATATATTAATATTCCAAACATAGGGAAGGGAAATATTAATGCGACGACAAAATTTTTAATGAATTGCAAAAAAAGAATATCATAAAAACAAAAAGAATAATTGAAAATCTTAAAGTAAACTGATAGCCTGTCAATCAAATGTAAAATTAAAAAAGTAACTTATTTTTCAAGACAAACGACATTTACAAACAATTATATTAAAATGAATAATATACACTTTATCTCGTTTCACATTTCTATTATTTGCCCGCTGCCACATTCATAAAAACTTATACAACACATCAATAATAAAGAAAAATAAAATAAAATTCTGCTCAATAAATTAGGGTTTTTTTAACTAAAAAATCTAACATCCCCATAAATAGTTATTGATGAACATAATGATATAATGTCAACTTCAAATTATTTAATTTATTAAAAAATTACCCCAAAAATACAAAAATCTGAATTATGTTGCCAACATCTTAACTTAAAAAGATGAAAATATAGAAATTACTTTTATTTTTTGAATCAAAGCTCCCAAAAGTATAGGATAAACAGCATTAATTCTGTCTTCAACCAATTTTATCCAGCCTATTGTTTTTCTCAAGTTATCTTTGTAATAATTTTTTTTTTCGTTGATACTTTTATATACATGCTTAGGCCAAGCCCATAATTTATTAAAAGGATTTTATATTTTTGAAACCATAGGATAGTTTAGTAAAAGTGGTTGTGCTATACATTAGAAATCAAATTGTCATTTTGCTTTCTGTTACTTCATAAAATTTTAATATCTTGAAGCTCTGGATAAAGATTTTGTTCTCTCCAAATTTCCTAATCTCCTTAATGTGAGTTATTCCATAGCCTATTTCTGATATAAATATATGTGGTGGATACTAATTATTTTTATGTGTAGTTGATATCATAAGTAAATCTGAATCATCCACCAAGAAATCAAACACCCGATTATACCAAACAGGAAATCAAATCAGCCAATTTGGCTTTTTAACATGTAAAAAATAGTTTTTATTATATTTAACATTGCAACGAATAATTTTGGGCGGAGACCATTAACTGATACAAACTGATAACACGTCTAGTTATTAAATAAGCGTTGATTTTATATTTTAATGTAAAAAATACGACACTAAGATCCTTTTATGAAACAATTAACATTTTTTAAAAATTTAAATTTAATGAAAATTGATTGATTACAATATCGTGCTGTAATCCTTTTACACGAATTATTTGTGAAGTTCGCTTTCTCATTGATTTTTGCTGTGTTTCTTTCATATTAATTCATTTCTCAAATATTATATGTTTCATTGGTGTCTTCTTATCGTTCAACTTAGTTGAGTAAATGCTTGACAATAGTCCACAAATGTTCAATAAAATTCATTTGAGGTGATTAAGCCGACCACGAACCCTTTTTATTATAAGATAATTGCAAGATTTTTGTAGAAGCTAGCAGTATTATTTTGGTGGTTATTTTATTGAAACACAAGACAACCTTGATGCCCAAGTAATGTATATGAGTAAAGTAATTCTCAAGATTTTTTGTGTGTTAATATTGTAACTAAGGTCCTCGATCAATATAAAATATTCGACGATTATATCTAACATATATCGCAGACTATAATCGAGTGGGTATTGTGTTTTATTGTTGGTGTCAGGATCACGACTCAAATTCTGCTCGTAGTCTATGCCCCCTACGCGCTTGTTATCAGACTAAATAAACAGCACTTGCTCTGGTCTGAAAGCAGCTTAACACATTATTCAAAAATAAATTTAATTCAATTTCATACTGCTAGGCTTCTTCCAGTAGCTTCTATTTGTATTCTAGGGAACTCAAACCAACATAACTCAAATTACATACTTTTTGTCAGGTTAAAATGATTTTTTTTAGTTGCTGGCGACGAGAGATCTGAACTTGGCAATCCTTAAAATGTGTGACAGATTAGCGCAGCAGTTCTTTTTTTGTTCCCGAGATATTCAATGCTGAATTATAGTATGGATATTTGATCTGGCTATTATTAAAATTCTATGATATCTTACTACGTGTCTAGGTTTTGTTTATGATCAACAACAATTAATTTTGTGGTCTTACAATCTCATTTGTGTTTTTACTCCTTTGGGGGATTCTCAAAAGATGGAAATAATAAAAGAATTAAATTTGTTTTTATAGTTAACTAGGCTTGTAAAACATAAATTCATAACTTTTTTCATTTTTTTATCTCGTGAGTATTTCACAATTTTACGCATATATCATTTTTCAAATAAAATTGACTCAGAAATATGACATACATATGAAGGAATTATTTTCATTTTTAATCAATGCACAGTATTGTTAATAATTAAATTTATATATAGAGTAAAGAAATTTAAGAAGATGTGGTTGAGACAGTTTATAAATACAAATAAAAGGTGATTAAAAAATTCAATAAAAAAATATCAAAAAGTTTGTCACCCCTATTTTAACACAACATAAGACAAAAAGATAACCTAATTATTCAGCAAAATATAGTTTAAGTCATATAAATAAAGTTTTAAGAAGCTGCAGATACAACTTTTCTGGCCATAGATCTAACACGACCAGTTCGACGAGCAGCAATAAGTCCAACTTTACGTCCTGGAGGTGTACTGCGACTACAAGTAGATGGAAATCCAATATGCTGATGATTTCCACCACCATGTGGATGGTCAACAGGATTCATCGCAACACCTCTGACACGTGGGAAGATTCTGCTCTTTGATTTATATTTATAATATGCTCTGCCAGCCTTTAACAGCGGTTTGTCAACTCGGCCTCCTCCAGCAACAACTCCAACAGTAGCTCTATTTTTTGATGACAATGCTTTTTTCACACCAGATGGTAGTTTGACACGGGTTGTTCCGTTTTCTTTATTATGTGTAATCACTGTGGCATATGTACCACTTGTGCGCACTAATTTACCACGATCGCCTAGGTTCATTTCAACATTACAGACAGTGGTACCCTCTGGAATATTATGTAGAGGAAGAGTATTCCCTGTATGTAGAGTAGCTTTTTTCCCACAGTACACATACTGACCAGTGTGCATACCTTCAGTAGCAATAAATATCTCTTTACGAATTTTAAAACGATACGGATCTCGAAAATGAACAATGGCAAGAGGAGCGCCCCTACCAGGATCATGAACAATCTTTGTTATTTTTCCACGAATGTAGCCATTTCTTTCAGAGAAATCTAAAATTCTGAATTTTGGAGCCCCGACTCTTTTGCATACTCTAGCTTTATATATTCCACTAGATCCCTTTCTTTGTGCTCGGATTACTCTACCCATCTATCCAAAAGTATTAAATTTGAAAGAAATGAAAAGAATAAGTTTGGGAGACTGGAATCCTTCACGTGTGATATTCGGCAACTTTCGGATTAAACATCAGGAACTGATAAAAGTTGTTGAGTTATTTTAAGTGAAAAATAATTATAAAATCAAACTGTATATAGTAAAAAAATACTTTTAAAATTAAAGTTTACATTGCATAGTGCCGCCGGTTGGCGCACGCGCGAAACAAAACATGTTCTCATAATTCGTAGATTTGTTAATGTGAAATAAATATAATTTAAAATTCTATTTATTAACCTTTAACAGCTCAAAAAATAAATTTGAACATATTTTGTAATTCTCATATAAACGTAGGGGGTTGGATACTAGTCTAATGGCTGACAATTTTTTAACCCTCTAAATTATATTCCTAATATCAATAAGACCCGCTTATGCCATAGGTTGACAGGAAGAATTATTTTTATTATCAACTAGTATCGGTATAAAGATATTTTAGCTTTTTTTAAAGTTAGTTCGAAAAATTGAGTTAAAGATAGGATTTTAGATTTTGAACGCGAAAGTGTTTCAAAATTAGGATCAATTTACCAATATCCTAAAATTCTTAAAATTAAAGATATTTTGATATTTTGATATTTTTAAATTAAATTTTAAACTATTTTAAGAGATCGAATATTTTTAATATTTGAAACGTATGAAAAGGAAAACTGAATATTAATTTTAATTGAAAGTTGTCGGGAGAAATTTCAAGATCAAACTATTTTTTTTTTAATTAAAGTAAAAATCTAAGACCTTAACTATAAAAGTAAACGAGTTAAGGGTGCGAAAATTTGAAAAATTGCGAGAAATACACCTGAAAAAAATGTTTGAGCATAAAGGCGGCTTACTTATATCTTATCTACTGGGTAATTGTATATAAAAAGTTGTTTTATTGTCAGAATATTTAAAAAAAAGGCATATATTCATATTACCAGTTGATATTTTTTTCAATTATCTATTCAATAGAGTGCCTTCTTGGCCCCCCCACTCCTAACTCACATTGAACTGCTTCTATAACCGCACACCCAAGAATAACATAATTCGATTTTATCGTATCGTATTTGAAAATTAAAGCAACTCTATTAGGAATCAAACTCGCAACTAACGTATCACAAGCCAGAGTATATACTGATGAGCTACTAGTATAATATTTTCTATTTTTACAGTTATGCCTTTCTAGTTAAAGGGAAAATTAATATTTATTTTGAGATATATTAATTATTTGAAATATATTTCATTTTAAATCTAAAAAAGGAGAATTTTATTGTAAAAATAAATGACCGATTAATAAACGATTTAATGCATTTTAAAATGCAGATATTAAAGTATAATAATTTACCACCCTTATAAGGGAAGAATATTATTAAAAAGATTGAAATGAAAGGAATAAAAATTAATTGACTCAATTCTTACAATTTCAGTTACGCTCTAGATGATGGAAGAGTTTCAAGCGTTTTATCCAGACTTTTGCCCCATACACAAGAACGACGCTCTAATTGCATATGGAAGAACCTTTATAATGATGTAAATTGTTAAATCTTATGCATTTCTAATTTAAAGACGTAGGACTACAGAAAACCTTTTAAGTTAAATCAAAAACTTCATTATTTAATCAAGCAACCTTATATAGAATTGTTGAGACGTAAAAGATTAAACTAAAAAAATACAAACCAATGTATATATATATATTCAAAATCGCACAAAATTATGCCAGTTATTGTGAAACAAAGGATTTTTTTTCACGTAAAAAAATATAAAAATCTTGCGAATTAAAATATTTATCTCGTGTTAAATTTTATTATATTTTTATTTATTAAATTTTTTTTTTCTATGATGAACGGTTAAGGCCCTCAAAGCTCATATTCCGAAATAAAAGAAAACGCTTTGATTTGCAAAGATACTAAAACAATTGAAAGGTATAAAATTTAAATAAATAAAAATATGAAATGGAGAAAACGCATGCATAAATTATTTAAGACTGATTTTGTCTGTTTTTTTTAATTTTTTCGTTGACTTGATCATATTTACATGCCAATATTATCTGTTTTACACGAAAAATTTTAAATGTTCAGTGATTGACACTTCATCGCATTTTTCAAATTTCTCCGATATTTTTTCTTTCAGCATCAATTACAACAAAAAAGGGATAACACATAAAAACACAAACATGCAACGCATGCGCGGTTGCTTACATCCATTGAAATCACATTTATCAAGGTTTCGAATAAATAAAAAAACGAGAGTTTTTAATTAATTATTAGAAAGTTTAAAGATTAATTGTTGAACTTAATGTATGTTTTCAAATGTATTAATATTTGTAGGATAAAAAATATGACCACTCCATCATTGCGAAGCAAACAAATAAAAATTTTGTTGGCCGTTTCATCTTACTGGTAAGAAATAAATTGAATATATATTTAGGATTGTTTCCATAAGTTTAGTATTTATAAATAAACGTGTATTAACAAGTGATTCCGTAAATATTAAAAAATTACTATATTTTAGTTTGATGCACCTATATTTATTACATGGTTTCAATGCATCACAACAGTATTATGTTTATTCATAACTCAAATATTTTTAAAAAATTCTTCATATAAAATTATAGTTTATCGCCAAGATTTTAAAATTCATCTTCAAGTATTTATAACGTTTTTGTTTATTTAGTTACTTACTATTACCACAATTTTTATTGGAATGATTCTTTTTAATAATTTAACTCTTAAAATGATACCTGTTTCTTTTTATAATATTGTTCGTGCATTATCAACTGTTTTTAATTTAGTATTTTTTTTATTTCATAATTATATCGATAGATTTTTACTCGATTAATATTAAAACGAACTGTGAGTATTAGAGCTACTTTGTGTTGTATTATTGTAATCAGTGGTTTTCTTTTTGGGATTTTGGATACATCAACAGAGATGTTATCATTGATTCCAGTAATTGTTGGTATTATTGCAAGTATGTTTGTGAGTTTATTTGCCATAAATACACAATCTTCTTTAGATTATGTTGATCAAAATCCTTGGATGCTTCAAACATATAACAATATTAATGCTATTATTCTGTTATTACCATTGCTTGCTATTAGTGGCGAATTCTCTATTATAATTAATCAATTAAATTTATTATTTGTTCCTGAAACATTTTTTTCTTTGGTTTTATCTGGAATTTTAGGTTTTCTCATTGGAATTTGTACTAATTTACAAATTAAATATACATCTGCATTAACTCATAATGTCAGTGGAACTGCCAAATCATGCCTCCAAACCATTATTGCAGTAATAATCAATAAAGAAACTGATCATTCAATCGCTTGGTGGATTGGATCTATCCTTGTTTTAGTAGGATCTGGTTTATATTCATGTGTTCGTAATAATGAAATGGTTAAATCCCATCAATCTAGTAATCCACCAGAAAATAATAATTAAATCGATTCTTTTATGATTTACAAAAATTTTAATATTATTTTTGACTTAAACATCTTTGTTTCGATGGTTTAAAAAGTTAATCTATAAATAGAAATAGTATACTCGTTCTGTTTTTAGGCGATTTAAACATTTTTTTATAATCAATTAAAATACCTTCTTTTATTTGTTTATCTCAACAACTCTGCCAATAAAAGTACAAAAAATTGAAAATAAAACACAGAAATATTTAATTGGCTTGAATTTTCTGTCAATTAATCTAGTTCGCATGCGCACACCATCAATTGTTTCGGTTTTAGTTTTTTTTTATCAACATCCCTGCAGAACTATCTACCACGTTAAAAGAAGAATCACACATGAGATCATCCATATAATATTGAGTGGTTTCTTTTCATTTATTATGACTGGCCTATTGGTTTAGTTGAAGAAAGTTAAAAAATGATGAGAAAAAGGTTCGAAATCTCAATAAATTAAGACTGTTAGATAAATTATCATTTAAAGTAAAATTCACCAAGTTAAAAATTTATAATTTTTCTCTCACTTTTCACTTTATAATGTGTGTGTGTTCACTCGTATTCCTAAATATCATAAAACGCCAAAAAATCTTATTTACTTTAAACGGCCATCGTTTTTGAAAAAGTTGTGATAAAAAATATTTCATGTCAAACATTATTTAAAAATAGGAACTGTTTAATATGAAGATATTTTAAACTAAAAGTGTGAAATTATTGTTTAAAACGTAAACGTTGATTATGATAAAAATTTATTTTTTAAACTTGATCAGAATTGTTCAGATTTATGAGTGATATTATACAAGTTATGAAATGTTCCTTATTTTAATGTCATTAAAGGTATGTTTAACCGATAAATGTTAAAAAGATAAAATATGGTAGTATATTTCAGACGAGAATTTAAAGTTACTTTATCCTAACTGACAATTGACGAATAAAGATTCTCTTTTTTAAATATTGTAAATTTGTTCTGATCGGAATAATCCAGTTGTTAATTAGTAGTGTGGACAGCGATAGAGTAAATGTAATGCTCTTCTCCAAAGACTCAACACTATGACGTATTAAGAATGAAAAGGTATAATATTATATTTAGCAGTTGATACTTGGCATAAATAAAGATCATTGTTTAAAAACATTTTAATTAAATTCATCCTAATTCAAATATAAAATAAACAATTTAGATAAATGTACTTGGGTTCAACTTTGATAAGATGAGTTGCAACTATTTTAATTCAAAATAAAAAATATTTGGTTGAAAAAATAAGGAAAACTATACTTCCGTTATATTATAGAGTGATAGAACATAATACTAAAACTATCATAGATATATCAAAAAATTTATTAAACAATAAAATAATGTAGAATCACGTCTAATTATTGGGCTTTCATCATATTTATAAATATACATTTTCCACTAACTGTTACTAGCATTGATAATATTGAAATATAACTGTCAAGAGTGAATAATCTGGTCATATAATATTATACAGTTCATTAAAGGTAAATTTCGAGATAATTCACAACATTTAGAGATTATTTTTTTAATATTCAAAAATATATTTCCAAGTTGAGATTGCGATCGCGTTCTTAATGTTTGCTAACAATTTAATGTTAAATAAATTTCAGTCTTGTGTAATTATTTTTCATTAGTCACTAAATCTTATGTTTTTGACTAGGAAAAAATACTTATGTTATAAGTAGAAGTAGGCATCAAGATTTTTTAAATTTTTACTACATCCCATAAAATTTTAAAATTACTTCTACATGAGATTATACAACAACAACATTGTAGTTAACAATAACCTTAAGAAATGATAAAATGGATGATAGTGCAGCAATGCATTAGAGTAGGCCTTTATTTCAGATTTGAATATTTACTTTTTATTCACCATCAATTTAATCGTATTAAGGAGTATTTTCCTAAACTCAAATATTTTATTCTTTTATACACATCAAAATAAACATAGCAATCAACAAGCTAACGGTTCTGGTGGTCAATATTAAAAGTATGAATAACTTTCAGAATTTTTGGCTAATTTTGAAATTTACAGCAATAGTGGGGGTAAGTATTAGAAGTATATATTTTTAGGTTTTAAATTAAAATTTTATAAATAATTATGAATTTATCAACGTTAAATTTGTTGAAATGCAATTGAATTGAAGTAAAACTGATTAATAATAATATAATTAAATTATTATAATTTGAATTTTTTTTATCCTTTTTTTATCCATCAAATTTTTATAATTATGGTATATTTTAATTAGAACATACTTAATTGTTAGTTTCTGACATTTATTTTAATAATCCATTCGTTCCAACCTAAGAAACTAAAAATATAATTAAATACCTGTTGATTTGTGATAAAATGGTATGATAAAATTTAACACTTGCCATTTTATATTTTAACTTAATTTATTTTACAATTAGATTTAATCGAATTAATGTGAAAAAATAAGCATAGCCCTATAATTTTATATTTAAATGCAACAAATATAGTAGAATAATTAAGAATTTTATGTCATCTATTTGCAAAACTTAACGTAATTCTGTCTTGGTTTATTTTCAAACTAACTCTAATAATATCTAAAACCCGATAAAAAAACATAATTTTGATAGCAGCTATCAGTTTGGTCTTTTCGTGAAAAAAAACCTAGACCCAACACAAACGATATTTTTAATACCATCTCAAACTAAAAATAATAGAGCAAAAATATGGAATGTTAAATGCTAAAACAGTAATAATACCATTTTTTATAAGCGTAGAAAAACGAGAACACTATATCAATAAATATAAGGTTAATACTATACTTTGATGCTTACCTTATGTGTTATGTTGAAAATTAAGTATGTATTAAGTTGAATTTCCAAAAATAGGAATAAAAAGTTCATAAAAATTGAAGTTGTAAAACTGTGTAGAATAATACTATTACTTTCACACACCACCTCACCTCTTTAGGGCATACATCCAGTTAACATATAAAGATTTTAATCATCATTCAATTCAATATTTTTAATTATCAAATAAAATACGCAAATATGGCCTATGGAGATGTTAATAGTAGCAAATATTCAAAATCTAAAACTTTCTATTCGTAATTTAAGAATTATTTGTGCAAAGATGAAAAAAAAACGAAAATCCTATTTAAAAGACTCCAAAGTGGTCCTCCAAATATCTGTATCTGTAAACAAGATATAGATTTAATATTGGGAAAGATCGATTGTCATTTACGATCCCTCTTTGGGCCGACTTCTTGTATTGGCTAAATTATATTATAGATTATGGTTTCTCTTTAATTATTAATTTTTTTGAGAAAAAAATAATTCGGTGAAAATTAATTTTATGAAACATTAACGTTTATTAAATACCAGCAGACAATTCTTCATCAACGTACCAAGTAACTTTGATATCATCATTTACATTTTGTCTTTTTGAGATCATCCATGAAGGTAGTGAGCTATTTTTATATTTACATATTTCAAGAAATGTTGCATTCTTTGCTTTACCTGTAGATATTAAAATTATTTTATTGGCATTTTGTATTAATTTAAGAGTAAAACTAATTCGAGTTGGAGGAGGTTTTGGTGAATTAATTACAGGGATTATTAAATCAGTATTTAATGAACATATATCTATATGATTTGGGAAAAGGGATGCTGTATGTCCATCTGGGCCCATACCTAAAACAATTAAATCAAATTGAGGTATCTAACATATTAATTGATTATAATTACTTCATTACTTAAACGTACATTTTTGTATATTTTATTTAAATAATCAGCACAACATTGAGCTAAGTTTAAGGCTGGATTAATGGGCACAAAATTCTCACTATTTATTACTCCTTTAAATGTGGAAACGTTTAATTTGAAGTTACTTTCAACATCTAAGTGATTAATAATGATGTCATACTGTCTAAATCTACATAACGTTCATCACTAAGATAAATAGTAATGTTATTAGTGTTTATCTTTGAATTTTTTATTGATTCTGATAATATATTTAACGAACTGCCCCCAGGAAATGCAAAATTATATATTTTTTTATTATCATTATAATTTTCAGCAAAAAATCTCGATAACTTATCAATAATTTCTGATTGATTCTTTGATATAATCAAATCGATATCATTATTTTCACCAATGTTTAATAACACCATATTTAAAATAAGCATGCGCAAAGGTAATTTAAAAGTGTTGGAAAGATTTCCTTGTTTTACCGTTTAATGTGACAAAATAACACAGTAGTTTTGTCTTGAAAATAATCGCCAAATCTACTAATTTCATTATTTATTTTAAATTGTTTAATTAAGTTTGTTAATGTTCAAAAAATAAAAAATATATTTGCTAATTTATTGCGATCTAAGATTTGATCTACTTCTTCGTCCTATTTATTAAAGATTTACGAAAATGACCACTTTCTTTCATCAACTTTTTATCCTTCCCTTCCGCTCGTGATAGATTAATTTTTGTAGCAATATCTTTCTCTCCCTCTCCACTCCATTGAATAGGGATCAAATAGGGCGAGGAGTGGAATTTAAAATAGAGTTCAAAACCTTTTAAAATCCGTTTGAAGTTATTAGTTGTTCTTGATTCAATTTTTTTACTCCTTCAAAATTATTCGAAATTAGAATTATAAATGTTGGTTATCTTCTCCCTAAATAAATTTTAAAGAAAAATAGGATAATATTTCATTTATGAGCTTCAATGAGAAATGTATTTGTAGGTGTATGAAAGAGTGTTTTAACGTCTAATTTTGAAACCATAAAAAGTGTTGATTAGCTTTTTAATTAAACTTTTTAAGTTCAAATCAGTTTCCTATTTATTATTTAGTCAAAAATTATTTGTTGTTGTTGTTAACACATTGTGGGAGGGGAAAATAGCATACTAATATTTCACATGACGGAAAATTACATCTTAGTAAAGAAATATATATGTAAGATGAAAAAGAATTTCACATTTTAGCATGCCAACTTTAAACTTGTTAACAAAATTTAGGGAATATTAAAATGTTGCATCTCAAAATACAAAAATCCCTCTATAAGTTTATTTATCATTATTTGACCCCCTACTCAAGAGGCCTATTATCATCCTTTTCCCCAGTGTTCTAAATGATCAAATGTATAAATTTTGTTGGAATTAGAAAATTTCAACAAAGGGTTCATATAAGTCCTTTTTTTTTTGCGACGAAAGATTTGTCAATGTATAATCTTTTTGGCATGAACCATCCCTCACAGAAGAATTTTTATCGATTAAATTATGTTCTAACACGTTTTATGATGTGATACCAATTGCTTTTATGTTTTGTTTCATTTTGGCTTGAATATAATTGGCGTTGGCTTTTGTGTCATGGAATCATGGCAGTTGGAAATTTCCCTTCATATGATATTTTTATCCTTGGTTCTATGAAGAAATCTACAACGCCATGTAATAATTTGTTCACCATTTTCATGAAACTTTGTATATTTAAAGCCTTCAAAGATTAAAACATTGCTTCCTTTATTTTTAACTGAGAATTGAATTTATTTTAAGATCAGATTAGATATAGATTCACGAGACACATACTTTTGAGTATGCGCGTATTTATCACACAAAATTCAAACTAAAACCTCGACTAAACCTAAAACGTATTAATCAAAAGCATCGCAACTAAAAAACCAGTGTTCCTTATAACGATCGTCTACATTTTAATAGATTTTAACGTTACTTTTATTTATTATTAATCAATTTCGATATAAAAAGCATTGACAAAGTCATGACATATTTGTATTGAATCATTATAAATATGAAATTCAAGTTACAAAATGTTACTATATAAACGAAATTAAAATACAACCCATGGTAATAAAAAAAGTATGAGACATAATCAAAAGCGGTGAAAATATGAAACCAAATCTGTTTCTTTTTTTTAACACTCCAATCATTTCTGAAATTCATTAAAAGATCAAAGTTATAAATAAATAATAAATGACTTCATATCACTGCACAATTAATGGGGTAAAAGAAGCCACTTTTTTTTATTATTTTTAATGTTATAAAAAAATTAAAACATTGCTTTATTTATTGTGTCGTTGTCTGCCAACCATTTTACCTTCCTAATTTGTTGTAAAGAAATTATCAAAATATTATTTTAAATAAATTTTGATGTTCTTTTTGGGGAAAGATGTATATTTTCCAGAAAAATTTGCACCATTTCTCAGGTTCGAGCATGCTCAATTAATTGCTCAACATGACGACTGCGGCTTATTTTATTTTTTTAAATGTATAAAAGGTTTTATTAACGTCATAAAAGATATCTTACAAAAAAATCAATCTCTCATTAATTGTATTGTTTAAAAGCACTCTCCGTTTTCCTGGCGATTGTGCGATAAAAATTATCAAAATTTACTTCTTGATTGAGACTGTGGTTTGATTGATATTTAATCAATGGTTCTTGATACAATATCATTTAAAAATAACTTATTTGACTTGGAGACCCGCGATTTTAACATCATAGGTCACACAAAACCGATAAATACATTGATAGAAACATTTAAAAATTAGTAGATAAGCTAATCATAATAGAATAAGTTATGTATGGACACTAATGAAAAAAAAAGCATAATCCACCCAAAGCGCACGTGCGCGAAATACATGATCTGACAAATTTTTAATTCAAAAAAAAAATCAAAATAATCCTATAACTTTGTCATGTTTATTATTTCCACAATGGAGCCGGTCTGTTTTGTTTTTCCGCTATTTCTCCTCAATATTAAATAAAATAAATGACACCGGATATTTTTTATTGTCCTATTTCGGGCTTTTATTTTGTATTTTATACCATTTTCCATTTCCTAGATAGTATTTAGGCGCAACCCAGTTGCAGGATTTTTTAATATCTCTGAATGGTAGACAGTTAGATGTGTTAAAGTCGCACGTGGTTTCGTGTGCGCTCCTCACATATCAATTGGGTAATTAAAAAGGCCGAAAGGAATATAGAGAATTTCGGTTATATTGTCAAGGCCGCGGTTTTCAACTTCTACGTGAAATATTTGTTTAAGTGGTACGTTCGATCTCGACTACTTTCTCCGCTATCTCGCTCTACTCTATGGTATTTTTTTTAAATTTGCTCTCATTAAGCTCGAAACTATCCCATCCATTGCCTTAAGGGTGTTTTAAAAGTCGATATAGTCTCCTAATAGTTGGCGGATATATTCGGACCAACATGTCCCAGAACTTGTTGATAAAGCAAGAACCTCATGGAACCACAAGATTGGCGTGTCAATCAAAAATTTGTTGCAAATTTCATCAATTTATGAATTGCAACCTTGTATGTTTCAAAGAAAGCTCGCGTGGACATGTTTTTTTTGCATTCGGCAAGATGTAATAATGCCCTGTCATATCTTTCTTTCTATGTTGAGTGTTATTGCTTTTCTATACTTTGAACACTTGATATCGGTCTCACTTATTTTGTTTTCGATTAAGAACTCGATTTATGCCTTTTCACCTTTAAAGATATCAAACAAATTTCATATATTTTGAGCGCAAGCATGATGAAAAAGCAAATTGAATAATAATAGTCTTAAAATTTGATATAAAATCAAACTTATTATTTTTTAATTTCCGTTCTTTGTTACATTATGTGCGACCCATCCTTCCATCAAGTTAGATTATATAAAAAGGAGACCAAATTAACCCAATATATATGGGGACCGATTCTTTTTTTTACAAAAATTGTTTTCTCAAAAAAAACTCCAGCAAATTATCTTCGAAATTATTGTGGGTTGGAAGAGAGGTTCTGGTAGTTTTCTCTTTATTATTATAGATTTTCAATATTTTGAGTATATGCACCGATGTCAGAAACAGTGAAATTAATTTAGGGGTTTCCATTTAGGTGATTAAAATCTTGTTGGGAAAGGATATCCCATTGCCTCAAACAAACCGAATGAATGTTGCTTCTATGTGCACTCACAAAGTAATTATAGAAATTAATTGTTCTCCATTCCTTTTTTTTATAACATTTAAGATCATTTCTTTGATTTTACTGCATACTCCTCTCCAAAACCATAATTATTTTGGCATAACTGCCTCTTCCATATTTAGTTATTCCAAACATAAAGTCACCCATTTCCCCTTTAAGTCCTTTTCCCTTATTTACTTCTGTTTTTCGCTTAGATAAAGAGGAAACACTCTTGACAGTTATTACACCAATCCAAAATAGTTTTGGTGCTAATATGCTGGTCCATAATATCGTTTTTGTTCATAGCTTTCATTAGCGAGATCCCTTACTAAAAGAAATATGCAATCTGGAAAAGTTTTTAAGGCGACAAATTCGAATGATCAGTCCATGTACTGTAACGCTAATTTAATATATTTTTATATATTGAACATTTCCAGTTTTGGAATTGTCTCATAATAGAGGACGGGTTCCTCTTATTTTGTTATTTTGCCGAGAGAGAAGGCGTTTTGATTTTGAACAATCTTTTATTCAGTTAACCGAATCATACTATTTTTTTTTAACACAAAATGATTATATGTTTATTTAAGGATATAATAATACAGTCATCCCCGTTTAAAACGCCACCCGTTTAAACCGCCACGATTTTTGGGAGTTAATAATAAATGTGTTAAAATATCTAGAATTATTAACAC
>SGJC01000320.1:0-16605 GCA_009887335.1 Henneguya salminicola | reverse complement strand
ATCAATTATTTATGTTTTAAGCTGCTATCTCGTAAATGTTCAATTATTCTTCCTTGAAAAAAATTGCACTTCCCCTGAATCGACTCACATAATTTAATCCTTATTTGATTTATAAATATTTTTATACAGATAAATGTATGCAGTCCGCTAGTGTAATTTCACGCGATTGTTCAATGCTAAACACATTAATATCGTACTTCCTTCTTTTGTCACAATAAATTTTTTAACTTTGTAAACAAAACACTTTTTGTTCCTGCCATAAGAAAACTTATAATTTCTATGCATCTTAAAAAATATCAAAAATATATCAATATAATAAAGTATAACTGTGCAAATGTTAGTTTTAATATAACGACGTTATGCGCAAAAATCGATGCAATTCTCATAAAACAAGCGATTAACATTAATTTGTATAAATTATAGGCCCGGTAAAATTAGCTGATATATATTAGAATGAATTTATTCATTGGAAAAAAATTTAAAGGATCACTGATTCTAATATTCACGTGTTTTCTTTTACACATTCATCTTGAAACTAATTTTTCAAAATCTCATAAAATAACTGTTATCATTTACGAATCATTCTTTACCAAAATATTGCTATCAAAACTGGAAATACAAAAAATGACAAAATTCAAACGAATTTCATATAATTAGATCTGATACTGTTGTTGGTTTTGATATTGTTGTTGTGCATTATGAGGAACATGGAGGATTCATGAATGAATATCTTAAAACTCCGCATCATTTAAAAAAAATAATGATATTGTACAATTTTGTAAGGGATGGGAATTAATTAAAAATAGGAACCACCGTAACGGTCGATACCTCGCTTTAGTTATGATAGATCGAGGGAAAATTTTATTCATTGGGTGTATAGTTTTTATGAATTCAGTTATTTTCACCTTCCCTATAGTCTTTATGTTAAATCAAAAACATCAAATTATAATGAAAATATAATAGAACTAGAATTTAAAAATCGAAAAAATTCAGCAGTTGCAGTTGTATCAAATTGTGGCACAGAACACAGCTTGCGCTTAAAATACATATCGGAGTTGCAAAAATATTTCTCTATTGACACATATGGAACTTGTTCAACTCTTATATTTCTCGAAAAGATAGGGAAGAAAGATTTAAAAATTACAAATTTTTATTATCTTTTGAGAATTGTAACTGCCCTGATTATAATACAAAGAAATATTGGGATGCCATTTTTAAAGGAGCTATTCCAATTGTTCTGGGTCATGACAAAAATCTCACGGATTTAATTCCTGATTCATATATCAATGTATTCCATTTCTCCCATCCTAAATATCTTTCTCAATATATGAGAGACGTTTCATCTAATATCGATGAGTTCAAAAAATATTACCAATGGAGGAAAAATTATTTTGTAACAGATGATCGCTTCTCTATAGATCCATGTACCACGCTTAGAAAAATATCTGATTTGCTTGCAACGACTATTCAAGAAGATGATACAATTCACAAGATATTTAATTTATCGATATGCTTAGAACCAGAAACAGTCTCCCTCCAAATAATAACATAATCACTTTTTTGTTAAAACACATTTAATATTTATATTTTTCATGTTTGAAAATCATGAGGGTCGAAATATTTTAGCAGAATTATTTTATTATGAGGGTAATAGGAAAATGAGATGTCATGTTATATCGTCAATAAAAGGGCAATGGGATTTTTTTTTATTGACTTTCATAAAATTGTGTCTCAAGTCAACATTTCTCTTATCATTGTGCTTTAATATATTCCGCTTCTTAATTATTTTAATAATTTACACTGGTGTTCTCTTCGATTTTTTTTGTGTAAAGTCGAAACAGATCAACTTATTTATATTTTATATGCAACTGATTTCATACTATGTTTTTTATTTCCTTATCACCTTCACAGATGATATATTTTTGTCTTTTCAAAAAGACAAAAATACGAATTAATACTTGAACCTTATTATCTTATGCAAAAATTCAAACTACGTTGGAATAATTTTTAAGATTGATATGGACATCTAACATATTTTCGAGAGGTTTGATTGTGCAAGATTAGTTTAAGATCTGGCTGGTTGGGATTAAGATTTAACAGCTTTCAAGGGGGTTTTTGCCTTTTTCTGCCTAATAGGGAGTAGCAATATGGGGAAATTTATCATCTGTCTTAAATATATCATCTAATAAGGATGAGTCTAGATCCCAAACCCGTTAAAAAACACGATTTTTTTAGTAGAGGTTATAAAATATTTTTTTTTTTTACAAGTTAAGATTCCCGAAACATAGTAGCAAAAGAGAATATCAGTACGAGCACACCTGGGTTTTAATTTACTTTCTTAAAAATTTTTAGCAATTCACAATTCTACACAATCAAATAAAAATAGTTTATTCGTTTTTAAGAAAACACTCAATTTCAAATAAAAGTAAGAAAAAAATGGCGAAAAACACGACGAGTAAAAAATAATAAGAAACATAAAAGATTTCACTTAACGTTCAAAAATAGGCGTAAGATTTAATATTCGCACTTAAATTAAAAAATTTTAAAATAACGAATATAATAGCGTGTATATTTAAATAATTTTTATAGGAATATAATGTTGATATTACCACGCTGAAATAAATAGTCCGCATGGAGCCCTCAGAATAATTTTGTAAGGCTCAATTAATTTTTTTTATATTTATTTAAAAATCTATTTAATAAGTATAAAAATGACTACATATTTTTATTTTGTCATAAAATTTTATAGTTAAAGATATATTTTAATTCTGGTATTTCAATATTTCGAACAGGCCTGTTAAACTTTTTGATTTGAAATTTCAATTTAATGTTTTTAAATACCAACGTTAATTCAGTGAATAACTTGTATACATCAGTGATTTTAACATAGTGATCATGTGAATTAAAAAATTATATTCCTCATCCCCTTTTTTTTCAAATAAAAATTTGATTATAAATAAATTGATCGCAAAACTTTGGGCCAATTTATTGTTTCTTAAAAAAAGTGTTGATTTCCAGAAAATATAATCTTTATATTTATTTTAATTGCTGTTAATATTAAATTAGAGTATAAGTTTAAAACAGCATAAATCTTAATAATTAATAATAACCGAAACAAGTTTTAAAATCAGAAAGCTGTTGTGTGCGATCACATTGATTATGCCCGATACTTTCGTGTTATTACTGATGTCAGTGACATATAAATGCTCTATTTCATAGGAAATAACCATTTGGTTTATTGTTATAACAGTAAATAATAAGGGAAAGCTTCTTTAATGCAATTAGAAAGACTTGATTTAGATACAATTATTGGATTAAATCCATGCGAATGTTAACTCTGGTTCGAGCTTTGTTTACTTTTATTTATCCCAACACATTTTTCTCAAAATTTTGCTGCATCTAAATATTGGGTTTAGTACAATTCCAGTTATTGTTAAAATCATAAGAATAAAAAAAATTATTTCTTGGGCCGAATTATGGTTTAATAGCTAGGGAGTAACATAATTGTAATTTTATATAAATTCATATTTCTTTCAAAATCACATAAGTATTCAGAAGGCACTCTCACATCCTGTTTCCCCATGGTCATCAATAATTGCGCTGAGAGCCCTTAATTTCATGTTTAAAAATTTGTTCCAACTTGTGATCCTCTGAAACCCTCCCATATGTAACGTCGTTGAAAGAAAAACATCCCGAATGCTTAAAAAACTGGAGATTATCAATAGGATAAAATATATCCCAGAAACCATAAACTAGATCGTTAAGTAAATTTTTAATCATTGACCATGGACGAAAAAGATGCCACACGAAGTTAGGTTGCAATTGCGCCTAGAATATTCCATAATTAAAGTAAAGGTTTTTAAAAATCGCATGTGAAAATTTCGAATTTTATTCTTCTATAATTCATCAAAGTTAAGATAGGAGGAATCTTTTAGTTAGGTTACACAACTACCAAGAGAATATCAAACATCCCCACCGATATGAAATAACTGGTTAAAAAACTCAAAATTAATTTCATTTAAGAATGATGGTTGATGGAGAAACTGATCTAAGTTCGTGTTCTTAGTTTCTGTTTTTTAATAAAAATAGATTTATTTAGACAGTATTACAGAACATCTTATGTTATTCTCCTTGTGGAAAACATCGTTCCACAGCTTAAAGTAGGAATGAAGAACTTTTTTTAAACTTGAGGACTCACATGGGAAATAAATTATAAATATGAAGAACCTACTTAGATATAGTTGATTCTAGACTTATATTAGAATGAAAAAGAACTGTAATAAGAGCAAAAGCCTATCACATCCTCGCGTAGCCATTTTCTCAGTAAATTATTTCCAGTTTTCTTCATGAGGTACTTGATAGATTGAAAAAAATATAATAATATTTACCATATTGCTCACAAAACTCATAGTTTTAAACAACTCTGGAAATAAATAAATTCGGTTTACTCATATACCCACATTTACAACTGTACGCTAGTTCTCAAGAGAAACGTTTTATCGAACCTTAACATTAGATCCGATAGTTTTTAGTTGTAAAGAGGAAATACAATCGCGTGACTTATTTTAATAAAAAAGTTTTTCTTAAAATGGAGTTTGAAGGGTCAGATATATTTCCCCAACTGAACAATTTGAATGTTAAACTTCAAGAAAACAAAATTTACACTCTCTAATATCAATAAGGTTTACGATCTAGTATATCCATATCACAAAACTGGCTTTTTATTGAAAAAGAGGAAAGGCTACTAATTTTTAAGAATCTCAAGAGGATGTAAGAAAAATCTGAACTTTAGGAAATTTAAAAAAAAAAAAACTGATCATTTTGCATCTCTTACAAATCAAGTTCAACCTTTTTCTGAGAAAAAAAAGAAATGAACCTGGTACAAAGTTTATCCCCTTCTTCCCTAAATGAGGCAATATTCCTTAGGAACTTTAGAAGAAATTTATAGGTGTGCAAAATGATTCTTATGTACAGGAATTATTTAATAAAAAATTTCTCTCACTTAGTTGTTGTGTGATATGTTTCACACATGCTATTTCGTTATACTTTCTTTCAAAGTTCTACTCCAGTATTCGTCTACCTATATCTGCCAGACTAGATTTAAAAAATTTTTTTTAAATTCTCAATTAAAATATAAAATTAGGATAAGTTTTATGATAGATATAATGTAAGTGTTAATCTCACATACTAAGAAGTTCATAATTAGTGGTTCAATTAAAACCTTACATATCGCATTAATGTTATGCCTTTAAAGAATTACACCAACAAATTTTAATTGATTGTAAAAAATATGACGCCATTTCACAATATGATATATTTTAATTTAATTTTTTAATTGACCTCATTATTGGCTAATTCATTGTTTTTTAGTAGGAAAGCCAGAAAAAAACCTAAATGGACGTTAAGGCAATATAGGAAAACAATATTTACTCCATGAATGTACACTGAGACCGAACTTCTTCGATTTAGTTTATTGCTAATGTAAAACCATTTTAAAGGATCTGAAAAGTTTCATACTTTTCATATTCCTCTTTAAATTTTTAACTCAATCACAAAAAATCCATAATCACTCAATACCAATCTCTCTTAATTCAAATAAGGGGAGGTTACAAGCTATCTAACCATTAAAAAAAATGGGTGAGTCTTCGGAAAGGTAAGAAAACACAGTATTAAATGAAAAAAATCGAATTTTATGTATTTTTTAAAAATAATTCACATTTCCTTTTATATCTTTTCTACTGGGGTCTTCTAACACGACGTTACTGTGCTAGTCAGAGGGAGGCGATTTTGAGTTATGAGAGGGTTTGTGTAATACAATTATTTGTAATATACTCATTAAAATAGTTATGCAATCAGGGATTTCTGAGAAATGTTGAGCCTCGGGCGAACCATATTTTTGAGACCGTTCAAAGTATAACAGAACGGGAATAAAACACACGACATCATGTATAACGCTCTAATTGTAATATTAATTTATTTCTTTATGAATTTAAAAAAATTATATTTAGGGCATAAAATTATGTTGTTGTTTTTTATCTAGCATTAACAAATCTAGTTGAAAATTCAAATCTTAAAATCGAGAAGTCCGAGGCAGCAGATTCTTCTTTCTTTCGATAGACGCCATATGCGCACTAGATGAGTGTTAGAGGATACAAATTTATCAACACTCTTGATTTAAACTATTGGGTAATTTTTGTTTTATTCATTTTAGGGTGGGTCAATAAGGGCCTTTTTTCATACTCACGGAAAATCTAGTCCTTTCGAAGTTAAAAATTATTTTTTTCCGGATTTGTTTGAAACAATAAAACCTAAAAATATTTCATTCCCGGGGATTTCAAGAATGTTTGGATATTTCGGTGGTAGATATTATTATAGATATGAAAAAAAAAGGAAAAGGGAAATAAAATTGTCTGTATTTTTAGAAATTTTTATTATTCTTTGCGCTTTTTATAACAAAAATTTGTCATTCTTTCTTTAACAGTAAAAAAAATTAAATCTTTGATGTCAGTGCCAGATAAAGGTGTAGACATTATATAAATTTTGTTGTTTTATTATTAAATCAGTGAGATTGAGTTTCTTGCAATTAACATTTATTAAATTCTTTTTGGTAATTATTTAGTATAATGCGACATTGATTTTTGAAATTTTAACATTTAATTTTTCAAATAGTTTTTTAATTATAAATAGCAGTCTGAAATAAAACGTATGGCTATTGATACGCTCTCAAGTTATTGAAAGATTAATCTAATTTTTTGTTCGTAACTTTAAAACACGCACACAACTAGTAAAAATATCATTGATTATTTTTAAAATCATTTTACATATTTTTTTTTATAAACATGATAAAAAAGAAGCATATTATATGGAACAGGAAAATTTCTTGAGTGGGACAAATTTGTTCATGAATCCCAATTAACGACAATATACACAAATAAGCTAAGCAAAAATAAAACTTATTCTTAACAGAACAGATTATTTAAATTTCACTAAATTTTTAATGCAAAATTTATAAGCATTGCACTATATTCGCTGGGCCTATTCCTAAAATTACATTATTTATGTATAAAGGTCTAAAAAATAGTTGTTTTTTTAGGAAAATTTCTCTCCTTCTACTAACATATTACAGAGTAATCTTTTCACTTTTCCTTCTTATTATATATATAATCCTTAAATATTATCATACGTTACTAAAATTTCTGGATAATTTTTTCTGAAATATACCGGCATTAAACACATAACATCCACATTGGGTGGATGATAGAAGGTTGGGAAATGCCACATTACAGCATCCCGAACTGAATGAGAATTCTTTGAGTACATAATAAACCAAAATCGTATGATATATACATAAAAATAATAAACTGATTTATTGTTTAAAGTAGATTTAGACTTGTGAAATTTAATATCGAACACCTACCAGAATATTTTTCGGCCCTCTATAAATTTAACATACGGAGCTAAAATAGAGGAGCATTCATCAACCATTGAATCTAATTATATAAAAATATCCTTATCCTGATTATTAAATTGGCTACTCGATGACCGTGATGCCCGAATCCTCAAACATTCACATAATGCGCGTCGATAGGTGGCTCACGCGTAAAATTAAATCATCAGCACTTTTGTGTAATAGTTATCATAATTGTATTAAGAGATTATTTTTATAAATTTAAAAGCTTACATCTTTGAGATTTAAATTGTAATGCGCCATCGCTCAAATCCAGTATTTTATAAAATAGAAAAATTTATCGATAATTCAAAAAATAATTTTCCCCTATGACTATAAAAATAAGGAAATTAGGATGTATAGTTTGAAATATTTTTGTTTAAACATAAATTGCACAAGATAACCGGCCGCATGTAATTTTCTTGCTCCATATCTTAGCATCTTTGCCCACACGTCCCTCCTACACGCTCGATAGGATCAGCATAAGCATCCGTTTCAGGATCTACAAACTTAACTTGGTGATTGACTGTTAGGTGGAGAGATCTTTCGTGATCAACACTATTTAAAGTCTTCCTACAATCGATATTATTTTGAAAAAGGTGCAATACATTTTTTGATGACGTCAATAGGATTTTTTGCCGTTTTCTCTTCAACATGAATTTTAGACAGATTTCCAGAATCCCTCTCGCATCCGCAAAAATTTAATAACATTCTAGCACCCTCCCTCAGTTCTATTTTAGTTTTCCGATCTTTGCCTCATCTATTTCAATAATTTTATTACGGCCTCTATAATACCTGAATTTTGAGGGCTACATACTCAAGAAGAACGAATTGATAAAACAAAGACCATTTTACGACATTTTGAGAGAATATGACTAGCTCGTAAATGACAATATGTTGTGTTAGAGGATTTAAGAATATCACAAGTGTAATTAGCTTTGACGTAACTGTAAAAGACATCTTAAGGTGCAAAAACCAAATATTATGAATAGATCTATGTGGCCATGCATATTTATGTTTTTCTTGATCTTTTAAAATGTTTGGATGCTATGTAACTATCCCATCTATGGCGATCGTCAATAAATTTTATTCCGATTTGCCCTTTACATTTTAGACAACTCGTTTCAAGAGATACATCATTGTGCTAAACTAAAAAGGTAGCCAATTCTGCTTCATAGGAGAAAATCTGATCAAATACAAAAATACCTATGGTTTAAGAATTTTATTTGTTGACACGCCTAAACTCACTGGCCCACCGAACATAAAATGTTTAAATTTATTAACACCGAAAATTTTATTAAGTATAAGATATTCATTATATTTTGTTTGAACTATTGAGGAAATCAAAATCATAAAATTCTGTGTCGCGTTATTCTAAATAAATACTTTCTCAGATATTAATTGGCATCATTTTTTTCATTATTTTTAGAATCTGCTTGCGATGAAATCTTAATTTATAAATTCTGATAGTATTCAAAGCGTGCAACTATAAAAAATTTTTAATTTGTATGATGAAAAACCGATTCATTGTTTTTTACGGCACATGCTACTCTACGTGAAGGAGTATTGTTAACAATTTACATAATTATTCGCTTTTCGTATATTATTTTTAAATAAATATTCAGTATCCCATGATTAAATTAAATAATAGATTTCCAATCAGCTTTATTATTAACATATGAACAGGGCAGTCGAAAAGAATATTTTTTTTAAAAGCTTTAACTTATTGTTATTGCAGAATTATAAGAGCCGATTATTTTTCTGATTAATCTTTCTTCGCGCAAAAAAAATTCAATTTTTATATTTTTTATATTCTTCTACATTTTCGTCAGAAACAATTAGTAACGCCCCTGGTTGAATCATAAAATAAATCCTATATAATTAAAAAAAAATATTCTAAACGTAATTAAACATTTTTATCCATTTTACTTCCTACAATTCAATAAACACTACGTTTTAGATCCAAGCACTCTCTGCATAAATTATTTTTTCCTTTGAATTGATATCCTATCTTTCAAGAAACCTAACTCTGTGTGGAATAACGTCCTCAGAATATTTAAAAGTTAGCTTTCAAATGAATTTCTAATGTAATTCCTTCCTCCTAGCCCATATCAAACAGTATTCATCTGCAGTATTAATTCTTCTATCCAAATTCTCTAAATTTATTCTATGGCAATTTTTCCTTTTGCTTTTTAATTTTTTCAGAAAATGTCTGAAATTATGTGGGGATACATATTTAGGGGTTTCTTCTTGTTCTGTATTTTTAAATTTTTTTTGATAAAGTAATAATGATTTTAATTGAACCGTTCTTCAAATTTTAGATGCAGTACTTTTTTTTTAAATAATACAAAATAATTCATATCCTTCTGCAAATACTTATCTATTTTTTATAAAATTATTTTGGCCTAAAGCTACGCAACTATAAAGTGCATAATGTCCCGCGATCTTTTATATAAATATATGCTGCGAGACAATAGAATATTTTTGAGTATTTTAGAAGTGTTTAAAGATATTATAACTTTTTTTTGACATATGTGAATATTTAAGGGCTACAATTTTTTGATAACTTCTTTCAATTATCCGTTAGATACCATTTTGTATTTACAAAATATCTGCCCGGAAAGCTGTAAAATTTTCAAATAAAAAAGCATAATTAATATAATTTTGTTTAATTTATAAAAATAAATATAAACTCCTACTGATTGAAACGCCCTCCAATCTAAAGAATCCGTTAAGAATTTTCTCACGTTCTCGTTGTTATGTAATTTATTAATGAAAATAGGCGAACATTTTTGTATAAAAAAAATATATTGAAGTAATTGTTTACTTTATTGAAAGCTGATAATTAAAAATCAAATAAAAATAGATTTCTAATGGAGGGTGCTTCAAACCAAGGTCCTATGTAGATAGTTACGTCGCTTTGCTTGTATTGATACCTCGATTATTTTATTTTTCCTTAAAATAAGCCTACTAAAATCTTATTATTTTTATAATTCCATTATTAATAGAGTATTTGTAGTTGTACCAATAAATCATCTTTCGAAATGAGTATGCACGGGATAGACTCGTATCAGATCTGTCAAACTTCGAAGATATTTTTATTGCAATCAAATACACACTTTGGGTTCAAAAATGTTCATCTATTTTTCTAATCTTAGCAAATAGGTAAGAAGAGTTTTTTTAGGGATTTTCGCATTACTACCTCTTTTTAATTCTCCCTGGCTTGTAGTGGCAAAATAATTTATGCTTTAATTTCACCCTTTCATTGATCCTAGTATACTATGTATTCATCTCGACTCATTATTAACGTATCATAAGAATATTTTTCCGGCTATGTACCTTTTAAATATGACACATGCCCATCGTCAAATCAAGCTCATATTTAGATGCATACAATTCTATTATTTTTTTACTTCTGCCCTGTTATAGCAGTTTTTTTACTGCTTTACAAACCACGACTCTTCGAAACCTAAATTTTAACGTCTTCTCGAAATAGCAATAAATATTGCAGACGAAAAATTCATTCATTCTAGTGCTGTTTGAGATTCTTCTTTTTACGTCCAGTTTTAGGAATATTGCATATGGATCATTTGATTAAAGTACTTCATAATCATTTTATGAGTCGTCCCTGTGTTTTTATCAAATTCAATCCTCCTTCACCTTCTATCTCGGATGGTAAAATGATTATAAACTAGAACGTGTTAACACACTCGTAGCACTTAAAGGTGTAAGAAAAAATCCAATATGCCTTCTTTCTAAATGTTTGATTGATTCTTTTAATGCTTATAACATATCAGTTTAAAATTGATTTATTTTAATTAAGAGGCTTAACAAAAATTACCGTTTTTTTAAGTCTGTTCAAATAATTTTTGCAATAAAATTTTTCTATAATTATGTTATATAAACTGAAACTGAAAATCCTTGTTTTATTTTTTAATTCATAATTTTATAAATTAGGAATAAACATTATGGAGCATTTATAACATATTATGAGAGCAATCTAATATAACCGATTAAATTTATAACTAATTTTAATGCTAAATTAAAGATAATTCTTAAAAATGGAAAGCAATATTATAATACATGGCTGGCTACAAAATAATAGTATTTATCGTATTTTTACAAAGACGTCTATTTTTTAAATTGGCGTCGACTTTATTTTGTATTATTTGACGATGGAAAACTTTTCGGATATAAAAAAAGACCAACAATGTCAAAGTTAAAAAAATATATTCATTCCTATGACATTAACGGTGACTTATTTTTGCACTGATATAGATTGCCATTTCGAATTATGTAACGATGAACATAAATATTTTTTATTATTATAGTTTTATTTACTTATAATTTTGATAGTTTAAACGTTCGAAAGAAAACTTATACAAGAATATTTTATCACGAATCTGAATTTTTTCGGTAAAATATTTTTCTCAACATAGAGATAATTGGGCTAGAGCTATTTCATATTTTACTGCATGGAAAGTATCGGGGGGAAAATCTAAACCTCCATTACCAATAGAGATTTTTTTCCAAGATTTAGAAAACGATGAGGTATAATTTAAAACTTTGAAACGTAAATTTCTATTGAAATAAATACTTCCTCCATAACTTAAATTTAATATTCTCTCCTATTTTATATACATAAATTAACGCTTTTGTGTGCATGCTCATGCCTCTAACCTCTTACATTGTAACTCAAGGTAAAAAATCACGCATTCTTTTTTTCCGTCTCTGACTGGTTGTGTAAAATTTTACAATCTTTTCACCAGGATCTATAAACTCTTCTAATTATTTTTATTCCGAAGCCACCAACAATGGTAGCAGTGCCTTCCCTACTAAAATTTTCAGCTAACTCCTTTCATATTGGGATCCCTAACTAATTAGGGAATTGTCTCACTGAATTTAAAAATTTATTTCATTGAACAAATGAATTTCGTCACAAGTACATTAGCTCTAAATTTATAACGCTAAATGAATTCAAAAAAGGCTTATTTATTTTTTGATGTAGCTACCATTGCTAATTATAATGAATGCCTTTTTAATTTTTTGAAAAAGTGCGATACATTAAATGTGGGATCATTTAAATTGAGAATCAACAGGCTTAAGCTTTTTTTACCGTAGCCTCTTTGAGCTTTATACTTTAGTATTATTTTAGTTCTTGTACGAGACGTGCAAAACAAAAATGCTATCGAGAGTTGATGACTTTTAATAGCTGATAAGTAGAAATGTAATTAATATGTTGCATGTGTACAAAAAAAATGGCTTTTAACATATTTATGGTTAAAATTATCTGGAAAATTAGCTCTGCAATTCGTTGTATAATTTCTGTATTTGACGATGGGTCCCCCAAAAAAAGATTGATAAAATTGTAATAAAAAAAATTAGAATTGGAGAAAATTAGTTCGATTTGTTAAATGGCTAATATATTGAGCTAATCTAAGTCCTATTAAGCCAAAAAATTGACCAGCTGAGGAAAAAATAATATTGCGTTAAGGCTGAGTATCGTCTTTATTAACCCTACATATAAATAATCGACATTGTTTTCCCGGTTGGAGGGAATGGGAAGTCAAACTATGCGTTGTTGATAAATTAAATATTATCTCTGGGTAGTGAAGATATATAAAAAATTACGGACGCCATTCTAATAAAAATTATACAAATTATAACTTTCTTTGCAGTAACCGCAGTAAAATTATTAATTAAAAGCGTCTTTTTTTGTTTCCCCCTTTTATAGATTTTACGTTACTTTTTAATATAATCTAAATAAAATAACAGCCTAAGATTGTTCGTGGCAATTAATTTTCAACAGCTACATGCTTCTGAGACATTTTGAAGTGAACCTGTTATTGATCGTCAACACAGCAACATTGTTGTTACCTTATTTTATTTATAAATGAATATTTTCGTACGGGTCTACCCATTGCTTATAACCTAGAAGATATTGATAGGTCTATCTATGTAATTGCATGTAAAAAAATACTTCGCTTAATCTGTATTCAAATATTTCTTGCAATTATAACGTTATTTCCATAAATTAGTGACTTTTTAAAACTTTAGGGGATAAGGAAATATAATATAAAGAAGATGATTGGAAATGGAGGACATGGAACGGTAAGTTTCTTGCATAAATATTTCATAAACTCATAAAATAAAAGTTTTTTCAATACGATCACGGTTAATTGGCCATTGATGATGTCAATCTAACCAAATTTCAAGTCATTCCAACATATTCGATAAATAAATTTTGTTGGGAGAAGCTTCAATTACCATCCTTATCTTATCAATCAATGAGTAAACAAAACCATTACATCTCGGGTTTATTTGAGGAGGATACTCAGTCATAATTTTTTTCCATATGACGAATTTTGTTTTCTATTGAAAATTTTTTTAACCATTAGAAACAAACTTATAATTTACTCCCTTTTGACATATAATCAAATTATTCAAACCTTTCTTAGCTCTTGGGGCGAAATTTTAGAAGTTATATCAAAATTTAATATCTTTTATTGAAACAATATATTACTATTATATGCTTGATTATAAAATGGGATTTTATGCATAACAAGCTAATATAATAATAAAAGTCACTGCTTTTCCACCTTCATTATATATCACTGGAATATACTTTATAATAATATTGCAAAATTTAAAGATAAATGATAAAGAATTTCAACATATTAAGTTGGACGCCTTTTCCAATTATTACTAAAATATTAATTAGGGATTAAACTTTATTTCAATCTCCTTAATGCTAAATTTGATCCGTTTAACAATTGTCTTAGAACAATATCATTTATGTAAGCATCTTATAAACTGTAAAACTAATTTTAGAAGAAATTGGATAATATGGATTGGTTTGACATACATTAAATTAAATGTGCGACCAACATTTTAGTTTCGCAGCTGGGAGAATAATTGTTACGTAGGCACTCTTTTTCATGATTGTTGTTATTCAATTCGCATTTCCCACGCGCATCCGCAATAGCTAATATACCAACACACTTATTCTTTTTCAACATATTTAATACTCTATATTTTTTTTTTAAATATAAAATATTATTAGATTATACTATTAATAAAACTAAAACTGGGATATTTAATTCGAGCAAGCGATTTATATGTTGACGCTTTCATTTTCATCTACAATTAAAATACCACATTCTAATATCGTACAAACCAGTTTTAAATTAATAAATTTCAGTCAACAACTCTGTTAGGCTTATTTTTTATCCAATGCTAATTTTAAACTAACACAAGCTTGGTGCTAACGATATATAGCAGGCTTATATTTAGCTCCTCGACGTGCATTTCCTTTTATACATTGCAATTTTAACTTAAAAGAAGTTTCGAACAATTTTTAATTGAAACAGAATGAAGGCCTATGTCTTTATTCAACTTGATATTTTTCTAACATTTTGTCTTTTTTATTTTTGTTTTCAGACGTTGAGTCTCAATGTTCATTTAGAGGTGATTTTTATCATTTTTTTCGTCCCGGTTTTTATGTTGGTCTAATAAGGGTTATTTCTTATACACATTTAACTGAATTTTGTTCACGCCCCTCTCTAATTATACTCCCTCATCAGACACAAGAGAATGCCTTACAAGCATATGAAATAACCCTCAGGCAATTAAAAATTCCCCTTAAAAACAATTCTTTTTACATCATACCCTCGAATCTATTTATTCTCTTATATGTTCATAAACTGGATCCGAATTTCAAACTTATACCTTAAGGGGCCATTATATTTTGGTTCGTTTGTAGATTATGGAACACCAAAAATTGTTTTTTAGCTGTGCATTCTTTTTTCCCTTAAATTTTTCTTAAGAAATTCAACTCTCCATTGCTAAAACATTACGTAATTTACAAACGGATCTTAGGTATACAAGGGGCTCAGGCTATATACAATTTCTATTTAAACATCCAGCATTATTGATCGCCTTTTTTTCCAACATAAAATACAGATATACTATTGGTCGAGCCACTAGAATTCTCCAGATTTCCCCCGAATTTTTTATTTTTTTTGCACAAGAAAATTTTTGGAATTCTCACAATTTTACAGTTTGTTAAAGTATAAACAATTTTTAAAGCTTAATAAAAGCATAAAAAACATAGACGGTTAAATAAAACTTTACTTTAATAAATAATTTTTGTATTATTCATTTAATTTGATGATTTTATCGATTTTAATTTGAGAGGGCTAAAACATCACCGAGAAATTTTCTCTTTTTTTCCTGCGTAATTACGATGTCGTCGGTTAGGATTATAAAAAATTATTACTTATTTAAAAAATAAAGTGTTCTGGGAATAAAATACAGCATAGACTTTATGGCCCCTCCCCCCATGTTAAACCCCATGCACTCAATGGTAGCTTAGCCAGTAAATTTTTCAAAAGGAAAGGGGACTGGTTAACTTAGAGGTTTCAATAAGATTTGGACAAAGAAATCAATTCGTATGGATTTATGAAATAATTTTAATCCCTCATAGTTTTTTGATTTAAAATTTTAGTTGACATTTAGACTTTTTGAAATGAATAGGTAGTCATAAAATTAGCATATATACGTAAAACATTTGAAGAATCATAATTTTACACAAAAACCTTCACTAAATTCATCCATGGCAAATTAACATATATTTAAAATCTGTTTTAAACGTTATTATAAATGGACCACAACTCATTCTAGCCAATTTTGTGTGCGTGCATTTTAACTTGCCATAATAATTTATTGATATTTAATTTTTTTATCCTCATTTACGGGCATAACTGTGGTTACATTTATACTATGGTATGAGCCAAAACCATAACAGCACACTTAAAAATTTATATTATTCAACAGATTTAATGTTATAAATATACCATTAAAAAGAAATCGTAATATAGTTTGGATCATGCGGATAGAATAAGGCCTTAAGCTTGCAAATAATTTATGTCGGGCCGTGTAAAAGGAATAATATTTTACGTTATGTAAATCTTTTGACTACTCTCTAATGGTTAGAAACATTTTATCCGATTAAAATTTGTACTAATTGAACGTCTCAGTTGACAAACAGTATGGGAACGTTATTTTCACACTGGCAAGAAGCAAAGTAAACCAAACTTTATTTAGCCTGTAAAAAATCTGAAAATATATGAAGAACCTTATTTTTTATTGTAATTTAA
>SGJC01000319.1:0-43413 GCA_009887335.1 Henneguya salminicola | reverse complement strand
TATTTAAAATGTAAGTATAAAAAATCGGTTAATTCAAAAAAAAAATCGGTTAATTCAAAGTAAAAAAAGTTTAATTTAAAGAAAAAATGCTATATATAAAAAATTAATAAAAAAAATTTTATTTAACTTATTTTTAAGAGAATCAGGCACGAGAAACTCAACCAACATTTTTTGGGGTTTGTCTTCGGAATAACTCGGGCAACAAAAAATCGTTGCGATTAAATTTCGCTGCCAATAAAACTCGACATCAGAGAACCGGGTTTATGCTAAGCTTTTTTTATCTCTTTTTAAATGAATAATACTATTAGTTGGATACTTTTTATATTTATTATCTTTTATGCTTTTATTTTAAATTATCCCATAATGGAATTGGGCTATCTTCCTAGAGTTTTGAGCTAAATGTGTTTGGGTTGAGATAAAATAGAACCAGTCTTTTCCCCTTTTTTGTAAATGGCTATGATGCTACAGTTTCTGGATGGTTATTGTTATTAGCAAAAGTGGCAGTTAATATTGCCTTAAGATGTCGAAGAGCTAATTATAAATCATAAAAGAAAAAAATAATGTACGCGCGATTTCACCCATCGATTTTATTGTGCTGTTAAATTAAACATAAAAATAACCATGCATAGTTGATAACTGTGTTTGAAAAATATAAACGCGGTATGAGTAATAAAAGGCAGACGTCTCCATTAATAAATTGCGCGCATGGCATAAAATTCATTAAATTTTTTTTTCTAATTATTATTATTATTATTTTAGGATAAAAATCATAATTTTTTAATATTTGAAATAACAAAAGCTCCGACTTTTTCAAATATTTCTTCGTTTTAATAAACCGGCTTTAACAATGGATACCAAGATTTTAATGCAAAAAGATTTATTTGATTGTATACGAAATTTCAGCCTACGGTGTCTCAATAAATCAGTAAAATGGTTAGTTATGTTTTTATATTTCAAATAGGGCGTCAGACCTACTTATCGCTATTTCAAAAAACCAAAATATCCCCATGGAAGGATTTGACCATCATAAGGGTCTAAGTGTTTATCAATATTCAAAGTTAATGCAAAATACAAAATATTTAGACTGATGATGGCAACAAGTTTATTCAACTTAGGCGAATATAAAAGAGCGGCATTTTATATTCGAGACATTGGTAATGATTTGGGCAATTTTTTACACATATATTTTCAATACAAAGTAGGTTATATTTTATATTAAAGGAATTACAAAAATTGGAATGGGAAGAATTTTCTAGAGAAATAGGTAATCGAATTAATTAATTTTGTTAAGAAAGTTCACTTATACCCTGCCCTTGTATCAGCCACGGTTATCAAATGTTGCTTGAATCTATTGTACCTGTTAAAAAAAATGATGGGTATATTTATTATTTACAAGTTAATTAAAAAAAAATTTATAAAAGGCCATTATTTATCTTCGGTTAAAAAATAAAGAATTCGGGCAACAGTTTCTCATCAATGCAATTAAAGCCGATAATTTAATATGGCCGGCTTGGTCCGAGCTCGCGCAATTGACAACCCAAGAAAATGTACACGTTTCAATTTAACGAAATAGTACGATAATTTAATAAAACAATTGCCTAAAATATGGATGAAAGATTTTTATATTTTAGAAGTGGAGAAAAAACTAGGTGTATCTAAATTAAATAAACAAAATTGGGATAATTTTTCTAGCATTGGTTTTTCAGACACATTATACATTAAATCGAGCATGGCAATTAAACATAAATCATTAAATTTAATTGACAGAGCCAAAAATATATATGAAGAAATATTTGAACTTGATCCGTATAGTGTTGAGCATGTCGACACTTTTTCCAATATTTTGTACCTTCATCAAGATATTACGCGTCTATCTAAACTTGTAAGAGAAACTGTCGCATATGCGCGGTATAAGCCAGAGACATGTTATGCTATAGGTTTTCACCTCCTCCATTGACCCCTAGGAAATCTATACAACGTGGCAAACCTTCATAGCGAAGCTTCAATATATTTTAGACAATCCCTACTGTTAAATTCTACCTATACCCCAGCATGGACCTTATTGGGTCATGAATTTATCGAACTCAAAAACATACCTTCCGCTATGGCCGCATACAAACGTGCTATTGGTTAATTACTGCTACTAAATAGTTAGAATTAGATCCGTTAGAGTATCGAGCTTGGTTTGGCCTAGGTCACGTTTATGAACTTTTAAAAATGCCCAACGAGTGTTTATCATTGTATAAAAAAGCTTATTATATACGGTAAAATCCTTGATTTCACAAAAATCAGTCCGTGCGATTCAAAATTATCACTTGCCATTGCCAGAATCCTTGAATCTTTAGGCAATATGTCCGAGTGCATCGATGTAAATTTTTAAAATTTTAATCAAAGATGTTGGGAGTATCTGTTGAGAGCGGAGATTTTGAGGGAACTTCTACTATTAAGCTTGCATGGTATATATGTTTACTTACTTAAGTTTATTGGAAAATAAAGATAAAGATCGATCAGCAAGTTTGTATAAACGTTTCCTTAGTTTTTATGATGACAAGGGCGTAATTTTTACCATCATCATCATAGATTGCTCAAGCAGAAGATAGCGCAACCGCCACACTATTTTTAATGGATTATTATTTTGAGAAGAAACAATACGAAGAAACTGAAATATATGCCCGCCGAGGTTGTCGATACAACCAGGTATTCTCCACCCACTTCTTATTGTAATTCAAGAGTTTAAAACATTCGGAAATTACTTTACAAAAATTAGACAAAATAATCTCTGAAGGGAAGGGTAAAAGAAAGAACGCTCCAATCATACCAATAAGAGAACAGTTGTTCGTTCCAAAAGATCAAGATGAAAGCGGTTCGGATATGGATATGGCCATGTCCCCTTAAGTCGTGTTTTTAAGAAGAAATTCTTAATATAACAATTTTTTTATATAATTAAGTAATCCATCTTTTCTTAAATACAAATTAAAAAGGCAATTAATATTGATACAGTTGGAGTGAAACAAAATGAATTTAGGTCGCGGTGAGTGTGCGAACAAAATGGCGATTGTTGAGCCGTTCTAATTTTAAACAAAATTTGTTGAAGTTAGAAAAAGAAACAGAAGTTACTGCAAAAATTTGAATAAATAGGCACGGTATCTGGTACTATTATGCCTTTCCGACTGAAACCTGGGCACAAACTTGATGAGGAATCCAAAGCAAAAACTAAAGACTACAAATATGACATTTTTTTTCGCATGCGCCCTTGTATCGTAAGAAATGGTGCCTTTTAACCTATATCTATACTTATAAATCAAAAAAAATTCGATCGATGAGTTATTTATGCGCTTGTTATTAGCATGGGATGATTCTAATTATAGCAAGTTTTAAACAATATACTTGTATCACAAAAAAAGGAAGACAAACTAAAATACCGGTTTGACTATATCGTCAGTTTTCGTTGATGTCGTTTTAATGGAAGTTTACACATAAAATCAACTATATCTCATGACCAACTCAACTTTAATGTAAAACTGGCACATTTTAAAACATTTCGAGAAAATAAAATGTCATCAAAAATTCGATTTTAGAAACGAACTTTTGTCTCGAATTCAAAAACTAGCATTAATTTATTTTCTATTGAATTTAAGTAAAATTTGCTCGGCATCTTCCTCGGATGGAATACATTTTATTAATGTAATTTTAATTATCGAACATTTCCGATATTTTTTCCCACCTTCTTTCTCGTAAGGTATTTCTGTAGTACCTGTCTCTACTTCTGACTAGGAATTAATAAAATTTATTTACAGAAATAAAAGCAGATTTTTGGCATAATTGCAATGCTATTCCGACACTTAACGGTATAGATCCTCCCAGAGCATGTAATGTTACTCTACCATACCTACATGGAATAATAATAATTACTTTTCCATAACTTTTCTACATCTACATAGTTGAGATAAAAGAGGCGTTTTTAAATGAACGAAAACTTCGTTTCGGGACGGTATTAAGGGCTTAATGGCACAAGAATTGTCTAGATAATAAAATATATCCTACAAGATGGTCTTTTAAACATCTTTGACACTTCTATGATTTTTTCTGGAATTGACATTGAAATAGTGCTTCAAATGAAGAATAGAATGAGCAGCAAATTGATCGGAAGGTTGCGCATGTGTGATCATTTTTGCAAATATGGTTTCACCTAACTCAAACTACACGTTCTAGGATGATTAATACAAAAAAAAAATATATTAATTTCTTTGTTAGATTCTTTTATGCTGGTTACGAAAAAAATATTTTTACAACATTTCGCATATTCATTCAAATACCTCTTCTTGTTTGTATATGTGTATGATAATACCCATAACATATATTATGTATAAACTACAACATAAAGATGGAATTTTAAAGAATTTTGAATTTTGAATGCGAGTGCATGCGCATTTATTCAATATCCATGCTTCTTTTTATTATGCAGACGCTTGGAATGTATCGGCCTCATTAAAATAGGGGTTGACTTGCATTTGTTGAACCAAATTTTTTTAATCATAATTTATTATAGGACATGAAAATTTTTGATACATAAAATATTCGAGACATTTTAAATTTGGTTTTAAGTTTACGAAATTAAGCGACAACCCGCCATTGTATGTAATATTTTTATATACGCGCAACAAATTTTAAATGATAAACAAAATTTAATTACATCCCATTGAAGTGTAAATGTTGTAAGAAAGTAATGACCCTATAGATTCAGATACCGTGAAGTGAATTTTTTTATTATGGCGATATACAAACAACATGTGCCCAAAAGATAAACCTTCAGAAAATGGAAGGTGAAATACTGATTCTCATATATTAATATGTCTACTGAGATGATCCTTTTGGTTACATGTTGTTTTTATTTCGATTTCAGAGATTACCTTGCTCTGGGAGAAACCTCCCTTTTTGATGTGAGCGCAATCTCATAAACAAGCTTAGATTGATTTAGCTACTGTTACGAGCTTTGCTGACAGAAAGTTGCATAAAGAAGCCAACCAATAGGATAGGACCTTTTTATGCCATCCAAGTTTCGCAAGAGAAAGTATAACCGTGGGCGTTCGGTCGAGGGTGCCCGAGTGTTAGGTGCCATTTTTAGGGAGACACAAGAATTCTTATTAAATCCTGCAGAAAGAAAGAAGCAGAGATACCCTGGTCCTTATAATTATTTTGAATGTTCATGGCCCACAATCCTTACCGACTGACGGTAATAAAATGATTATTTATCAGATCGTGATTGTGATGCTATCACGCTAAACTATTAAACACATTTCGTTGATTTCAATAATGGCGCACGCGCCCAATCGATTGAATTAACACGTGGGTAAATTGAACGTAATTTGCCAAACTCATACTCGCCATGATAGATTATATTTATAAATTGTTGATTTCTTATAGCGAAAAGAAAAAAATAAAATTATTTCTCAATTTGCAGACGATGACATATACTACGCAGATGAATCTAGCCGCTTCTATCGGATAATGCTGCATAGCCACTGGCCATCGCTTGCGACTGCTGCCGAGGGGGAAAAGTCAAACAAAGGCTAACCGACTCTTTCGCTGTAACCGTTTAGGTACGAACTAAACAAAGCCGTTGGTGATAGGACGTGCTGCCAATTCACGTTGTTTCAAAAACATTCAGAGTCTTCCATGCCCTTATCGTTCCAAAAAAAAGGCATGGATGACTCAAGCTATTTTCGGGAAGTAGCTGTCATTGATCGATTCGGAAATGAAAAAAACAAGGCGGCGGATTTTACTGCTTGCTAACAATTGTTCCGCGCACAGTGTAGTCCTAATATTGGAGAACATAAAAGTTGTTTTCTTTCCGCCTAACTGCATTGCAGCAGTTCAACCATTGAACCAGGGCATTGTTCGGGTCACAAAGGTTGCTTATTGAACCAAATTGGTAGAAAGAATATTACTTAAAATCGAGGGCCCACAGCAAGAAAAAAACGGTTGATGTAAAAGAAGCGATATTTAGAATCATCTATGCTTGGAGGGGTATTGGCAAAAAAGCGATTAAAACTGCTAGCGGCATGCAGGTTCTTGTTTCCGGCGTGTGTGGCAGAACAAGACGTTGATGAATATATGAATGCCTTATTAAACGAAATGTGGAAGTTGGCAAAATAGGCTGGCAAGATTATCAGCACTCAAACAATCGAAGACTTTTATTGACATTGATAAAGAACTTGAAATCTGTCATGAATTTACCCATTCCGAGATCGTTGAAAATATAAATCCAAAATCAATTAAACAAATGGAGAATAATGAATTTAAAAGGAATGATGAAAATGATTTAGTAAACTACAATTCGATCTCATGCAATATTGGGCTGCATGAGGCTATTGAAAAGATTTTGCCTTTGGGTTGATCTTTAGAATAATAACCCCCCGTTTGGCGGCGCCGCTAAAAAATATTTCAAACGATATTTTTTAAA
Source organism: Henneguya salminicola (assembly GCA_009887335.1). Taxonomy (NCBI): domain Eukaryota; kingdom Metazoa; phylum Cnidaria; class Myxozoa; order Bivalvulida; family Myxobolidae; genus Henneguya; species Henneguya salminicola. The sequence goes on along the minus strand of SGJC01000319.1, from coordinate 36,950 downwards.
CATGTTACATCATTAAATGAATAATAAATTGCAGATAAGTAATTTAAATCATTTTTTATAATTTTATTAATCATTGAATTATAAATTTTAGTAAAAATAAAAATTAATCGCCATTAATTTTTATTAGCGGCGCCGCCGGGCGGGTGGTTATTATTCTAAAGATCAATTATATGTTGAGGCTTAAATACGTATTTTAGAAGCTTGGAAATTCAACATTTCTATGATTTACAGTTATTAAGGTTAAAAGGAAATATAAGAAATATTTTTAATATCTAAATATGAATGCTATTATTTTTTTAATTTTAGGGTGTTACAACAACTTTTTCAGCTATTGCGCATGTTTCAATCCACCTACGCGCTTATTTACTTTTGTTATGCATTGACAACTGATAAATAAAAAATTGTATTAAGCTTAAGGGGAAAAAATCGGTGACCGATATGGAATTTCGTCTAATGTAGACGGATGCCCTAAAACAAAAGAGATTCTGTGTACAATATTTAAAAAAAATTAACCAGCTATATATTGGGTTCTTTTTTTATGTAGAGGAAACGTTCAGCAAAAATGGATTAAAAAAGAAGGGCGGCTTTTCATAAAATGTAGTCCTGTAGGCATGCAAAAGCATGAAATTTTATCTTTCTCTAAGTTGTTCGCAATTTGATATATTTTATCGAAATGGGCCATATATTTATATATATATAAAGGGATAGTCGGGTACAACTAGAGAAATGTACTGCTCCATAATTCCACAAATCGCCTTTTTTTTGTATTAAAACTGTATTCAACAATTAAATCAATGCAGATATAAAATAAGAAAGTGCAAAATAGTATTGCCTTAGATATGTATGCACGTAGTCAGTTATCCTCGGTAGCTTCCGTTGATAATCCGAAGAAGTAGAATGAACTCGTATTTTTGCCAGTAGTCCAAATCATCAACCGTTTGCCTGTGGGCGGTGTGTTCGCTTGGGTCTACAAAATTGCGTCCTGTGCTTGAGTTATCTTCCATATTTAACAGGCAGTAGATTATTACTGATACCTGACCAACTTATCAGCCCCTAATAGGATTGTATATAATAGGTAAGAGTATTTTTACTTCTTTCTGATACCATAAATAGCAAAACAGTTGAAATGTTTCCTCTTGCTATTGCTGAAAATCCTCGCCCATCCCAACCCAAAATTTCTACCCTGATTATATTTCGGTTTGAAAAAAAGCTTTCGTCTATCTTTTCGTATACTTTTGCTCCTCTTATATTATAGTTTTTAGTTTCCATTACTCTTTGAGGGGGGGGGGGGATTAATAGGCTCATAACAAAAGAATAATATTTTGCCAAACTGTTATTTTCAATCTTTTCATCCTCGTAGCTATCGTTGATTGCGATCTGTTTTTACGTGTTGAATTATAAGACAGGAATCCTTAAAATTTAGTTTTGACGAGGCCTGATACGAAAAATAACATCGTTACTGTGTATTGGGTTTATTTATATTTAGATATGATCGAAAATTACGAAAAAAACTCAGAATAATACATTGATGTTTGAAGTATATATGAAGGTCATGCGCAATATAAACAGAATAAAATACATTTAACGAAGCTGTGAGACAAATTTAAATTTTATCAATTTTAAGAAACCACGATAGAGGATGCCCGAACACGCTCGTGAAAACAGACAGGTAATTGGTGATTTTTTAGTGGAGTTAAGTGTGTAGAAATTAAAAGAATCGAAATTAACTCACATTCATTCTTGGTAGTACATATTTTCTGACATACGATGTGTCGGGTTCCTCTCCCAAGATTTTTTTTTACCTAAAAACCATGAGCATTTTCGGGGCTTCAGCATATAAATGTGCTGATTTTTAGTAGATTGGGAGTTACTCAATTTACGCAAGCCATTATTTTCTAGTCATGCGCATGTGAAACGGGTTAAAATGAAGTGTAGCTTAACTTGAATCATTACTCTGTGACATTTTGAATGTTAATATTAACAAAAATTTGTTGCAAAACAATTCCCTTTCAGACCTCATTAGAACGAACCTTGTGTAAATACACTTATACTAGAGATAAAAAGGGATTGGAATATTAAAACTATCGAATAATAAATTATATCTTTTAAAGGGAATAGGAAGAAAAATATTTCACAAAATAATCCTTTTTTATAAATTGTTGTAAAGCGCACGAGCAACAAAAACATGGGATAATCTCAAATAATGAGTGAGCAAGATACTCCTGCGTTTAAGTATAAATACCGGAACGATATTGCCTTTTATTATAGCTGCGATATCGACTTATTATTTCAAATAAAAATGTATGCGCATTATTTAAATTTATAGCTGCCAGTTATCTATTCCTCGCACACTCGGGTCTATGGATAATTTTGAATCCTGGTACTTTAAATTAGATAGATAACAGGTATTTTATCGAATGCCTATTGGTTGATAAAGGTGAAGAACTTTGCTCTAAAGTTAAAACGCGTCAACGCCCCCAATCTCATCAAATGTTTAACTGCTACAATTATTTTAAGATGCATTTTTGACGAATGGGTTGGGTTTCCAATTAAAATAAAAAAAATTTCAAAACACACTCAAGTCTTACAACTTAAATAATATTAGATTGAAATTCGCGCAATTGTATTTTCTGCAGAATTCGGAGAGATTCCAATCGGTTTTGTAAAAATTCCGATATTTGACGAAAATGGGTAGATATTTTTACCATCTTACAACAGAGAGCTGCGCGTATTTCAACAAGATGCTGAAATGTCCTACCTTGATCAATTTTTAAAAAGCAGCAATGATCAAAAACAACAGTGTATTCGCGAGGAAATAAAAACGGTATTGCAAATTTACCCTTCAATTATTAGTTCATGACAAATAATGAACGTGCTACCCCCTACTATCAATGGCTTGACAAATTAACACATAAACGTATTGATAATCTTGCACAGGTTTTTATATGCCATAATATGAGTCAATTGATAAAAACCCAGATAATCTTACACTCACCTTATGTTTTCAGGATTTTCATTCTGATTTGCCCCATGCAGTTATCTACTATAATTCAGTAACTAAGATACTCGAATATATTCCTAGGATGCATTAAAAAATCTTAAAGACCAAACACCTTTGCAAATTAAAAGTCCTTATGATCCAGGCTCTGAAGAGGTAATCTGTTATTACCACTTTTCTCATACGAACAACCAGGGCACATTAAGGTGGGTATCTATCTATGCCTTCTTTAAAACCGGCCTCAATTTTCAAAACAATCTGTTGGAAAAATGTATAATTTTATGCAGTGCATAAAATAGTTTAATAACATAAAAGAAATAAAAAAATTATATCATTGCAATGCAGTTCTTAACATCTCATACCCCCCCCTTAATTTCTACTTTAAATGGCTTCCAAAATATTGAACCCTAGGGGTTTGCATTTTGTTTAAAAGGTCCTATGCGCAACTTTTTACTTGATTTTTTTTATATTACCGACGAGCAGGTTTGCCCTTGTCTCAGGGGTTGAAATTCTTTCGATTAAATCTATACGCTGTAAAAAAATGCTCAACCTGTACTTTCCTTATCCTTTTACATTAGTTACGACGAATTTTATATATTAAATATGACCAATGCTAAAAGTTTGAAAATCCAAAAATTGATTTGGCTAGCGGTAAATAATATAAAGTGCCTTAAGATTTTGTAAACAGCACTCACTTTTTATAAATTGAAACTTCTCGCGATTCACCCGAATATTAAAAAACGAATAAAGAAAACAAAATTTTTTATTTACCCTCCTTTCACTTAAGAAGCTCTGAATTCGAGGCTAGGTATCACGGCCTAACAAATATCGAATCTATTTCCTAAGAACCAACGAAATTTATAATATCGATTTGGACACCCATATTGAGCATAAGCTAAATAGATGTTTTTCTGAATTAAACAAAATCAATTATTAAATCTCTGCATTGTTACCTGTGTTATTATTACCTTTTAACCCTGACCTGTTTTATAAGGATAGTTAACTATAAGGCGGAAACAACCAAATTTAATAGTTAATTTTTATTTATACTTTAATAAAAGTTATAAATGCGCATGTTTTATTTTGTTGGTAGGGATGTAACCAAATAAGGTAAAAATGATTGAGAATAGTTATGCAGTGCCGATTGTAAAAATTCGTTTGGCGGTATGCGGAGGTAGCCCAATCGCAGAGATTCAGCCACTAAGCAGCAGACGCAGGGTAGATGCCAAGCTTAAGCAGAAAAATAGTGCCTATGTTGTACTACGTCTCTTGAGAGAATAAAGGGAGGAAGTAGGATTTTTAGTGGGTAGTTCCCTCATACTACTAATGAGGTCATTTTATGTCGATATCTATCGGTCAGTTTACTTAATTCAACTATGAATCCATGATGCTTTTATTAAAAAAAACAACAAGGCTGTACTCATTTTTAAAAACCCCTTTTTAATTGTTTAGAATTTCAACCTTTAGTAATATGTACATAAATTCTTTATATCTATGTTCCTTCAGAATGATTACATATTATAATCCAGGGATTCTCATAATTTTCTAAGCCAGAACCCTTTTTTAAAAAATAGAAACTTTTCGCTACCACCCGAACATTGAGAAAGTGAATCAAGCGAATATAAAGCTCCTTTTAGAATTTTCACGAAACCCACCGAAAATTTAACTGTGTTCACTAGGAAATAGTAACCTCCATTTTTATGAGCCTATTCTAGATGCGACCTCAACATTAAGCTTATTTTTCACAAATTGTTACTTTTGTATTAATCGTCAGTAAAATCTCAAATAATTTGTCCTAATTATTAAAATCACAAAAATTTAATTTTAGCCCAATATTGTTGAAGAAAAGCATCAAATGCAGGTCAAAAGTTTACGGACAGTACAAAAATATTATAAATTAAAACCAAATACTGGAGTTCGAGATCAAATAGAAGCTATTCTCGAAGGGACTACAAATGTGTCATTAATACAGAATGAATGTGATATGTTATGGAGGTATCGCTATTCCTTAATAGATAAACCCCAGGTTATTTTATTATTATTTACATTCATTCAGGCCTTGGCCAAATTTTTATTAAGCGTGGATTGGACAATAAAAGAAGAATCGGATGAAGTTTAGAAAATTTAGTTTAAAATAAGGCTATTAATCTAATGAATCAATGGGCTAAGCTTTCACCATCCCAGGCTATTGAATTACTATCCAAAAAATATAAAAACTTACACATAAAGTCTTACGCTCTGACTTGTCTCTCATCAGCTTCTGATGATGTAAGAGTGGATTAATAAAATTTAGGAACTGAATATTTTTTTATTTAGTCTAGTTTTCCGCTTAGATATTGATTTTGAGCTCATTCATCCAATTTTTCAAAATATTGCTACCTCAAATATCAATTCATTAAATCAACCATTTAATTATGAGTCTTTATGCGATGATATTCAAAAAATTAATATTTCAGGTATTCCTGATTTTCACGACATATTCATAAAATTTCAATTATATTTGTCTAATAAAACAGTTAAAATATTATCCGCAACTACTAGGGCGAAAATCTGTTGTTTTTTTTACTACATCGATGTTCTCAATCAGATATTTTAGCCAATTTTTTTCATTGGTATCTTAATTTGGCTTCTTTTGGTGATGGAAAACAAGACACAAAAGCTCTTTACTATAATTTAATTCTCCGCCTTTTTTCTTTCATTTTACTCAATGTATTTTTTGTTACATAAAATATACAAGGGGGAGGACGCGTTAAAACAACGTCTTCATAATATTGAAGCTCAGAATATTTTGATTGATAAAATTTCTATAGTTGCTCAAAAAATCAAAACATGTTCAGGTAGCCGAAAAAATAAAGTAATAGTTTTTAAATTATATTTGATTATTTTGCTCCAAAATTTATTAACATCCGAGCCAATATTTTTTGAATATCGAGTTTCATCGCCAGTCAACCCTAAAATCAAGCTTGGATCATGTGTTCCAGGTATTTTGTAATTTAGTATCCTCAGAACAATGTTATATTTTTAATTCTGTCATGATGCCGTTTAAGTTTGCATTTTCCGCTCATCCCATGCCTTTATATAGCGTTTCCTCCCCCATTTTATATTTAGCTCATTTATAAATGCGGGGATGATTTGCGTCAAGATCAAGTTATTTTGACGATGATTAATATCATGAATAAAGTAATGCTTATTATATTTACTCAGATTTTAATAAATGATAACATCGATCTCAAACTTACTCCTTATACTGTGCTCGCTGTTTCTCCCAATCATGGATTAATTGAATATATTCCTTCAACATCAGTAGCTGAAGTTTTATCCTCTTACGGCACTATTCAAGTTTTTTGTTTTTCCTAAAAAAGAATTACTTTAGAACAGTAGCTCCTGTATGCTCCTCTCCATCTGGTATAGATCCATTGGTTTTAGAAAATTATGTCAAAAGTTGTGGTAAGACTATTATATTTTAATTTAGCTGGTTATTCTGTTATAACCTATCTGTTAGGGATTGGTGATCGTCACCTAGACAACCTGTTATTAACTAATCAAGGTATGGTTTCAAATTACGAGTTAAGGCAAATTGTTTCATATTGATTTTTCTTACATCCTAGGAAGAGATCCAAAACCATATCCCACTCCTATTAGACTTAATAGAGAAATGGTTTATTTTAGATTGATCCATTATAGGTTGAAGGTATGAGAGGATTATCAAGCAAGGAATTTGAATATTTCCTTAGTCTTTGTTGCATATCGTATATTCATTTACGGCGGTAAATTTTATAAGTTATTCCTAGACAAGCAAATACTATTATAAATGTATTTTCACTCTTCGTTCACTCTGATTTGGGAGAAATTAGCGCTGAGCCGGACAAAGCTGTGTCAAAATTAGTGGAAAAGTTTAGATTTGACTTAAATGATCATGAGGCTGAGTCGCATTTAAAAAGTCTCATTTATTATAGCCTTAATGCCACATTTGCAACCGTTGTAGAGACAATTCACAAATTTGCTCAGGTTATTTAACTTTTTAATTTTTAGAAAATTAGAAGATAAAATTGAATATCGAACTTAATATTATTTTTATCATTTTCTTTCCAACTCTTTCATGTTAAAATAAAATTTATAAAAAGTGGGATATTATGCCTAAAGATCGCAATATTTCTTTACAATAGACTGGGGGTGCTAAACTTTTGCATGCCACGGGCCACATGGGAACCTCAGGAAATAAAAGGCGAAATAAGCATCATTTTTAGCGGCGCTACATTTTTGGTTCTACTTGCCTGGATATTTACCTATTTTGGGATAAGAGATAGTACTCAGATTTGGGCTTGAAGAAAACGGGATATTTTAATAGCATGTAACATTAATTGTAAATATTTTTCAAATTAGAAAATGTTTCAAACAATTAAAAAAACAATATATTTTTTAATTTATGGGAATTTAGATGTTGTAATGCAGATTTAGATAATAGTTCGATGGTCGGTTCGTTTTTTTGTAGCACTTATACTTAAGTTGTTTTCCAAATATGTGTTGATAATTGTAGTTCTGTATCAAGATTTGGGTTGATTCATTTTGGAGAAAAATTACTCGCATCAATATGTTGAGCCTAATAAAGAATAAATTATTGTTGCCGTCTAAATTGAATATTGAAATTCCTCAACAGACAAATTTTTATAAAAGTTGTGCATTGTTGTTAAAGTTAATTTTTTTCTTAGATCTGGTAGTTCCATTTGATATTTCTATGGTATATTTTTGACCCCAGGGATTAAAATAAGCACCAAAAATAGGCCAAAATAAATACTTTTGTTTTTTGAAATCTTGAAATCGGTCTTCAAATTTTTAATGTAAATGTTTCATTCATTCAACACAAATTTGAACATTATTATTTGCCAATTCAACAATGTGGGACATTATATAAATTTTGTTTCTCAGTATGATCTTTACACAAAAGTAATTTGCTTTTAAAAGCTTTAATATGCCCGTATCATTGTGAAAATTCATGAGTTTATTTTTGTCGTTTACTATTTAAATCGCCAAAGGGGCCAGTAATGTCAGCAACGAACGTCAAAATCTGCTTTCCCCTTTCAGCCAACAAACTATTGAATGAGCAAAAAGTTTTTCATCGCAATAAATAAATCGATTTAATCTTTCAGGTTGTTATTTATACATTTTTTAGACCCGTGGCTCTCGAGTGTAAGCATACTGGGCAATAATACTGAATATTTGCATATTATTTTTCGACATTTACCAGTAATTCGCTGAATTCTGGATGAATTAAAGATCTTTCTTTAATTGTGTAAATGCACTGTAACACATGAGGTAGAGTCCTTTTAAAGGACACCGTTTTTGAGCATAGATTTTTTTGGTTAATTATGAACGAACATAAAGAATTAAGAAAAGCTCCCTCTTTCTTTTTCTATTTAAATCACACAATAACACCTTTATTTCACCTACCCCCATCATTGATTCTGCATCAACTGAGTCCAGTCCGGATAATTTACTTAGCTTGAGATTAATTCTTTTAATAATGTCTCTAAGCTTTTAAAAATGGCCATTCTGATGTTTATATTTTTTAATATTTTTACCGATAGTAGTTCCCCTTGATGTTAATATTTTGATCAATACTGAAGTTAAATATTGAAAATTGCGCAGAGTCTGATGTAGATGCTTTCATCGAAAACTAACGATAAATGCAAAAATTGACAAATTCGACATTTTTACGTGTTTTCCAGATACATTAATATATCATCAATTCGTCGAGTTACAGTTCGTCTCAACAACGAGATAATATACATTATATTCTTTTTTATGGTATGGAGCAATCCTACTACTTCAAAATATACATTTTTTCATAAATTCGCAATCAGAATACGGGGTTAAGTATTTTCCCCGCTTCAGAGCAACAGCAAAACTCGCTCAAGTGTTGTTTTCGATTTCTTTGTCGTGTTTCTTGAAAATATTTTGTTGTTGATTTAAAGATTTTTTGAAGTAATTCCCTCTCTATTCTTTCTTTATCTTGGAGTTTTATAATAATTTGAATTTTGTGTTTAAAAATGGCTTTTATAAATTTTAATTTTTTGGGACTGCAACAATTTAAGTTAAAATTAAACATATGAATTTTTCATTTAGTTCAACTAAAAATATTTCAATGTCCATTTATTTATTTTTACAAATTTTCCAATCCCAATCAATTTTTCTTTTTTTTATTGTTGCGTAATATCATATTTATCAGGGCAACAATGTGTGTATTGCTCTTTTAATAAAATAATTAATATAAGAATATGATATTACCTTTAACAAACAAGTGTAAAATTAAAACAATACCCTTATGACCAACTGAAAATGTGCGAACGTCTTCGTTCGCCACCTTAGAGTTCCCCTACTATTCCCCACCCAATCACACAGGTGCCTGGTTTGTAATTGAATTTTAAGAAGCACGTTGTAATCGTCGATATTGCTTTGTCAAATGATTGCAGTGTTGGCAGAGGGAAAAGTAATCTCCCGATATAATTAGGTCCCCTGGCAATACTTGTAATGGTGACGAGATATAGACTTGCAGAAAAAAATCCTAAATTTATTTAATTTTTTCTAGATAATATTTTACATATATATGGCTTAGCGGATGTATGCACTTATCTATTTCTAAGTTTTATTTGCTACAGGTTCCGTGGGTAGAGACTGCCTCCTTCGTAACCCCAGAGAAGTTATAAATATTTGAAAAAAATCTGGGAGTATTTATTTAGCCAAGGATCTCTTTGCGTGGGGAGTAATATCTCAAACATGGGAGTGTATAGTAGGTTAAGGCCGTTTTATTTTCTTTTAAAAAGTAAACAAGCAAAAAAACTTGATTGTGGCTTTTGCAATAAATTTTTTACAGTTGAAAAAAGAGAACAGGAACCCTCTTAAACGTGTCATTATAATATAATTGGCGGCAAAGGGAAAATAATTAAAGTTTTCAATCTGTTAAGAAAATAATCCTTTGATTTTTCTAAATTATTGAATTAGTCAGAATAGCCATTTTTTTGCGAGCGTTAGATAAAACTAAATGTGAATCCCTAAAAATCAAGAACCCCCATCTTCTGGGAAAGAAATTGGTCCATTTTTTTGCATGTATCGCTTTAAACCGGAACCATGTTGAGACACGTCTATTTCACATTGCGATATATTTATTGTTGCTATTAGCAATAATTTGTTAAGAGGTGCACAGAGAAGTTTCGGCATATCTTTAGTCCTAATTACAACTGGTTCAGCTTCGAGAGGGGCAAAGGAAGAGGGTTGAGTATGGTAAGAAGCGTATTTTAATTGAGTTCTTTTTAACTTTACATCTGGCCAGATAATTTTGTTTAAATATTCAGAGTAACTCAAAAAAACCTTACTCTTAATTGTTTTTCCTGTTAAAAAATGTATCTCTTCTATGCTAAATGACTTCAACATTTTGCGCTCCCAATATATTCGTACCATCTAAAATTATTAAAATACTATTTAATATTCAGAATTCGTGAAAAATTAGATATGTTTGGTCCAGGCAAGAATTTGAAATAATATACTAATGAAAGAAATTTCTTTTGTACCAATTCCAACATGTAATTAAACAAATATTATTAAACTTATAAAAAAATTAATGTAACCCTGTTTAAATGCAATTTTGTATTGGTTATAAACAGTTTGAAGTTAGATTATTCGGGTTGATTCCAAATATTTGTTTCAAACGATTTTTACGAAAATAAGTAAAACCTTTTCCTTCTGGTTATTTGGTATTTTTTTCATGTCTCCCGTTAAAAAAAATACATTAAAAGACATCGAATTCCCTCTGTAATAATCTTATCGTGCTCCTCCCAATAATTTTCTTGCCCTATAGGGTTTGCTGTCGTGGAAAGATCGTTGATCTCATTCACAGTCGATTTTAACTGAAGTTGTAGTAAACGTTAAATCATGGAAATTTTTTGCCTAATACCCCATGCAACCTTAAAAAAAGGGACAATTAACTACTTTTCCGGTTAAGGATGTGCACATAATGTACTCAAACTTATTTCCTCTTACGGTTAAATACGTTACAATATTTATAAAAAGCCTCGAGATATCATAAAATATTTAGAATAAATGTATTAACGAACTATAATATTTATCAAATTAAGAAAGTAAAAAAATTAAAACTAGACCCTACATATATTGTGCCGCAACCAAATTGCATCGCTGTAAATGTTTTTCTTAAATGAAAATCGAAATTAATGGTTTTATTGTTATATATTATTCCGGGACTTGAGATCCAAGTTATTTTAATTAAAAAAAACCAATACTCTTTTAGCAGGTAGATTTTCAGATTGTAAATAATTATTTCTTCAATCAACAGATTTTTTTTTTAATTTTGGCTTTTAGGGCTCGCTGTTTTCTTTCAAGGTATTTTTTAAGGATTTTTTAATTTCAGAAGAGGGGGAACCTTAGAAGAATACATCATAAATGCTTAAAGTTATACTTCAAAAAATTAAAAGCATAAAGATTGAATTGCTTTTTTCTTCACTCTTTATTTCATTAACTTATACCCTGGATTCACTGTTTATTTTATCAGTCTCTTGATTATGTATTTATATCTTTGATATTATTAATTGTGTGAATTCCACTTCATTTATTTTTATCACCACGTAAGAAATAAAATTTCCCCAAATAAAGCGATTTTTAATTTTTTGTAGTAAGCTCGAATTCAGAACCGACAATGGGGATTGTATGTGAAGAGCTTTTTAAATATATTAATTTTTCTTTTTTTTTTTGAAATTAAAACTATTCGTTTTGGTGTTAGAATAAGTTTATATTTTTAATTTTTGTTTTTATACGATTTACAATTTTTAAAATTTTGTTGAAATAGCATGTTAATTTTGACCTGGCTTTCTGAAGAACGAGGCAGTGCTTTTAGATAAGCTGGGATATTTCTTTGAGTATTATATAAATTCCAACGGTACTACTACTGAATTCACCATTGCCAAACAATCATTGAATGGCTTCCAATAGCAGTGGTGAATGTGGCTGACTATAGTTGTCAAGATATAATAGTAAAAATAGATCAATTTTTATTTATTTAGATTTTGGAAAAACTAATGTGGGTCTAATGAACTGTATCTATTAGGTATTACTCATATAAAAAGTATGATGATGTTTAAAAAGTGTAATTCAGTAACAATCAATAAAATATCTTTGATTTTCGTGTGATCAAAAGGAACGTCGACAAGCTTCATTCGTTTTTAGTTTATTTTTAATCGTTCATAATAATTATTGTTTGAATAATGCTTATTTTTGATAGCTGTTTATCCTTTTTAGTTTGAGATCTCATCGAAAGTGCGTCCTATATGTTTTTATATATTTTAGTTAATTAAATTCAAATTATTGTTTTAAATAAACAAGTATTTATATTTCAAAAAATCCTTCTGTTGGATATTTTAGTGTTGTTTAAAAACTAATTTTTTTGGTAACAACTATTTTTCAATCATTCGGAATATATTTGACCATCATTGTATATACTTGAAGCTATCTCCTAGATATTAATAATCTTGTAAAATCAAAGTAAAAAAAAATTTAAGAGCTTTATATCGTAGCTAGTAAAACCATGCCACGTTCACTCAGAGAGGCGTAGCAACTATCTGCAAGATGAAACATCAAATGGTGTATTAAAAGATATATAAGGTGATTCATCTTATATAATTTTATAGGTCTTTTTTCCTATGACAACCCAAGCCGTTTATAGTATGGCAGAATTTATTAGGGAATAAGAACAATTGGGGCATGAAACATTAGTGGGTATAAGCTATATTTCATAAAAAAACTCAACAAAGATTGAATTTTATCTATATTTACATGCTATCGCATGTTCCATTTATCAACAGACTCGGTTTTTTTTCCACGCGCACTCCCCAAAACGTATCCCCAACATAAACATGAAACCCGATTTATTTATATTTCTCATAAATTTTAAGACATGAAACAGCTGTGTAGAAATCAATAAAAAGAATAGTTAAATGTTATAACAATATTCCAAGGGTCAAGCTTTCTCTTTGCTCACATTTTTGTTTTAAAATAAAATTTTACAAGCTTATGTCATTTTTACCTTTGAATTTAATTGTATTTTTTTCCATTCAATAGAAGGATGGAAATCAATATTCTTGTTTTCCAATCCATTTTTTTAATTTATCAAACTGCATCAATAATTTGTAAATAGAGATAACTGCATTTGACGGATGGCAAGGAAAATTAATTTGTGTTAGGCATGAGAACACTTTTTTTTTAAATATTAAACAGTGTTAGAATTTTGGCTAATATAAAAAAATATTGCAATAGAAATTAAGATAATCCGATTAAAAAAATACTCAATGATTGCGTAGAAAATCATTAAGAGTAATATTCCGTAATGGGACATAATTAAAAGAATTCGGCAATTTTCTTTAAAAATGGATATTATAATTAAAATATTTCGCTTTTTAAAACCAAAAGGTTTTTATAGAATCTTTATTTTCTTGATGACATTGATCGTGATCTGCAATATTGTTTTGTTTTCATTGGGAATAGCATATATCGACGTTCAAAATGACGCATGTCAAAAATATTTTCAATTGAAATTTGGATTATATCTTATTGTGTATTCTATTCTTCAGATGATGATCACTATTTTCACAATAATTGCATATATTAAAAGAAAGAAAATTTCAGTTTATGCCATGTACGTTTTTTATGCTCTTAGTCTCTTGATCCCACTATTTTGGATAATATATGCAAATATAGATAAAGACAAGGTAATACAACAAATTATTAATTACATAAGAGAATTATCGAAATATCTGAATGTTTGCGAAATCAATGGAATTCGTGTGCGATTCATAACATTGTTCTCAGCTGTAAACAGTTTAATTTTATTCAGGAAAAAGTATTTTGAATATTTACCTTAAGTATCGATGTTGTGGTTCATCCTCACATCAAGATTACATTGCGGATATAAGCCAGCTTCCTTCATCATGTTATGAAGAGAGAAAGAGGGGTATTGGGAAAGAATATTCGTATAAATTTCATCAGCATGGCTGCAGAATTGCTCTTAAAAAATACGTTAAAAATCTTTGGATTGTTTGTCTATCCATATTTTCTATTTCATTCCTGCTAACAGTTAAAATCTTAATATCATAAATCTAATCCGTCAAGATATAAGGAATGATTTATATGATATGACCGATACAGTCGGATCTAATCCCAACACAGTGCATTATAAATAATTCTTTATCCCTTTAAAATTAATTAGATTTTTTGGTATCACTTTTAACATGAATCTTTTTTTACATTTTTATTTTATAAAATAGGGCATATTATAATTATCTTAATCAACCTGATAAAGCATGTGAGAACAATAATCGTTACATCTTTGTGATTCTTTTGGGCTTATAATAATTCTGAACAATAAAATCAGGCCTCTGAATCAAATGATAGAGAATTCGGATATTTCTAGCTATATAAGTCTCTAACACTGGTAGATTATAACCTAATCCTACCTTAAATATGTTTTGTTTTTGTTCAATCCATCTCATAGTTATGGCACTAAAGCCCAAATTTTATCATATAGCATCCAAAGATTGGCGCAGCTAACAGTACTTTAGTCTTGGTGATATTAAGAGAACAAAATAATTAACCAACCGCTCTAGGTCACTATATAAAATGAGGTTTGTTTTTAGCATAATCTCTAATCCAAAAATATGTTAAAATCGTGTCGTTTGGAAAAAAACTAATCAGAGGTCGTATAATATTTTTTTATGCGTTAATTATTGACCTTCGTATATAATTGATTAATAAAATTAATTATTAAATAAAGCTGGTGAAATCCAAATATGGAGATGTTTAAAAAATATATTTACTTTTAAGACATATCAATTAATGAATTTTAATAATAATAAAGTAACAGTAAATAGCAATTCGCTATTTACTAATTACATCACTAACGGGCAATACCCTCCAAGGTACCTCACATATGTTTACAATGTATTCAGAGTAGTCTTTTAACTTAAACAAGAGATAGGGGATGTTTCTGTTCAATTTCTTCAGAGTTTTATAGGATTTTGTAGATTTTTTCATGCTTTTTTCCTTTATATATACATTCTCGATTGGAATGAAATTCTTCCATTATGGCATAAATTTTTTAAGATGTGTAAATACATAATTCATTAAATTTTTTATCAGAATCTTAGCATGAATTCCTAACTGTTTTTAATTTTATTAATCTTTTATAAAGTTATCATGTGTTCGTTTTACAGAGTTTCTGACTGAGGTTCCCTTCACTCCTTAATATCTTCTTTGCAGATCTAAAAGTTTAAATTATTTCTTTTATTAATTAAATAAATTTTGACAGTTTTATTAGTTTCTTCAAAGTCAATTATCATTTTTTATCACAATTTTTTAAGCAATCTTTTATTTCATCCGCGCAATTCGTAATATTATATATTGCTTTAGATTTGTATAATTTTTTCAACAAATCTTTCAATGTAAGCCCGGTTTATATTCTAACGGCTTTGATTTATTATATCTTATGCTATCCCTCAAAAGTAGTTATCACTGCTTGGTTTCTGGGCTATATTCAAATCTGGATGTTTTTGCGCAAAATTATTTTTAATAACAAGAAATAGCTTTTAATCATAATAAAAAATATTATTATTATTAAAAAAAATTGAATATTCACCATTTATTTAGACTCTTGTGTTTTTTGGAAAATATCGCCATATTGTGTCAAGTATTTATTTTTTTTGTAAAAGGAATTTTTAAATATAATTTTATCAGCTAGGAATATTACAATTTTTTAAATGAGAAAAAATATCATCATGATTGATCCATACAAAGGAGAGATAAGCTGAATGCTCAGGGCAAACAATTTTTTTGAGATGTGAAAGAATACATTCTTTCTCTTTAATTCATTCTAAAAACGACTTTATAAAATCAGTAAATGAGTTCGCCACTGTCTCACCTGATGATCTCATATCCTTTTTATAGTCATTTAAAGACAGATATTTGCAGACGCGATTCAAAAAAATAACTTTTTAGAGGCCCTCCCAGAAGATTACAGCCTAAATTTGAGGTTAATAATCCAATTTTTGAAAGTTTTTGGATGAAATTCTTCATGTTCACCTAGGGCAAGATCAATTTTATGAATAATATATCAATCTATTAAAAAAAAAGATTTTGCTTGAAGCCGATTATAGAACCAGAAATCTTGTTCGTGTGTATGAAAAAAAAAGAACAATAATCGAGAATATAAGGAGAATTTCGCACAATTTTATATTAAAATAAAGCAGACAGAATATTAATTATTATTATTAAAATCTACTAATTTGTTATTTAAAATGACTCAGCGTTTTTATGATTGAATCCAGGCGTACTGATTCGCATTGCAACATTGTGACAATTTCTATTAAACATCGGCTCTAATATAAAAAAAAGGGTAAATATTCTAATATTTATTTTCATAATTTAAATTTAAGGGTTGTAATTAAAATATTTTATGTGTCAAGATGTCCGGCTCCCAAACGTCGCATATCGCCTTTATTTTAGATTTTGTATTGATAGAAAGAACCACATAATTGATTCTATAGAATGCCGAAATAAAGATATGAGTGGCTTCTTTATCTGCACCACCAGAATTCCCAATAAATTAAATACTATACAGAGAGGATCCTTTTGAATTTTTCGAAACAGACTTTACTTTTATTAAATTTTTAAGCAGAATCTTCCTTTAATCGATTCATCTAATACTCATGAAAACTAAGAGTTATTTCTTGAATTTTTTGCAAACTGATAAAGAATCTTTTTTATATTAATTTTCAATCAATAAAAACAAAGATCTCTCAAGTTAATAAATGAGTATGTTGGGAGTTTTGATGAATCTATCGTTGAATTAATATTTATAAAATTTTTAGCATGTTTTTTTTATGATTAAATTGTGAAAGACCTGCATTCTTTGTATAAGTAATCAATTGAAGCAAAAGATTTAACACTTTTAGAAATCCTCATTTTGACTATCTGTTACTCGATCGCAGGAATTTTTATCATATCCACGAGAATTTTATTTTATTTTTCCTTGTTAACACTGCATTTTCTCAGTTGTTGTAATCTGTGTTTATGATTTGATAAAGGTAAAATATTTAAAAATAAACTGACAGAACAAAAATTAATAATGCTCTTCCTAATTCAAGACTGAAATTATATTATAGGAAATAGACGAGGTTAATGCCAACGAGTATAGACTATATGAAAGCACACGTTTGTGTGAGAGATATTGATAAAAATATGTATGAAAGTGTTGAGGAATTTTTACATATTTCTTTTCTTACAATCAAATTTTCTATGAAGAATGAGCTTACACTAACAGTTAATACTCTATCATTATAATATAATTAAGGAGAAAAGGTTGGATGTTAAGAATAGTTGACTTGACGCCTCCAATATCAGCTTTTTATAGTATAGGTAATGACCATATAATTGCCTAGCGTCAATCCTTAGATGGCAATTTTTCTCTCAAAGTAGAC
The DNA here is from genome assembly GCA_009887335.1 of Henneguya salminicola. Taxonomy (NCBI): domain Eukaryota; kingdom Metazoa; phylum Cnidaria; class Myxozoa; order Bivalvulida; family Myxobolidae; genus Henneguya; species Henneguya salminicola. Next base: position 19,421 of record SGJC01000319.1, on the reverse strand, counting down.
ACTTAGGTTACACGCATGCAATATAATACTAAAATAGCTCTAATATAAACCCTCATAGGGAAAATATATTTTAAATATTGTAGGGTAACGTTAAAACATATACTAAATCCTTTAAGTGGGCTAAATTTTTTTAATGGCAAGAAAATTGAAATCATCGATTTCCTCGTAGGATATTTTTGATTTTTGAGAGTCAATTTATCATAGGTTAGAAAATAAACTTATAAATATCTATAATTATTATTAAATTAATTTATTTTTGTTTGAAATAAACAATGATACTGAAGAATTACATCGCCATGAAGTTTCTGTGGTGTTTTCCGCAATAATACACAATTACTTGACAACATTTCCCTTTTATTGTTTATATTCCTGTGTAGAATAATCGATAATAAAGTAATAAGAAAAATTAAAATATTTATGAAGGTTTCATCAAATTAGATTGTCGTGTACTGTTTGACAATTTCTCAAAACTTAAAGGTATATTATCAGAAATATTTTAAATTCCATCTTTCTCAAAATATCCTAGCCTTGCATTTCTAATTTAATTATTGATAATTTTTTATGATATTCATGATTTATAAATAACGTATGATCTTTGGTAAATTTTCTGCAATTCAGTTCACATAAAAATGTCAAATTGTATAAAATTTTTTTAGAATCTCGATTATTTGAATATCTAATTGAAATTAATTGTATCTGAGGAAAATAGCGGAAAACATGATACGTATAAAGACAGTAGACGGCTGGGAGCTCAAGTGTTTAGTCTAAAGCAAATTGTTTTTCATATATATTTTGACAAAGATTTTTATCTTTTAAATAAACTTTTGGGTCGTCGTAGCTGAATTGCATAAAGCTTGGCTAGGAAGTCGAATTGCGTTGGTACGAGTCTTCCAGTTGCTTTAATTTTATCGTATAAAATAATAATAGGAGAAATATCATGTGAGTTGGTCTTATGCTCTGCTGTGTAACAGGTTGACCGTGAGAGGGAATATTGAAGCAGAAGTATATGTTGCAAAACCTGATAAAGGAGTAAAAATTAATGAAAATTTTGTTAGAACGTCCTAGCGCAGTAAGTATTTTCGTGAGAGAAACGAAATTAAGCAAGTGTTGGTTCTGCCAAAGTTTTAGGGGTGTACTTGAGGGAATATGTAGTGATACCCTTTATGTGATTTTAAGATCGTAGGTTTTTTTTCATATGAGAACCAAAGAAAATTATGGTAGGGTATAATTTGTAGAAGAAGACGATCTAGGGAGCAAGAAAAATAAATATTTCTTAGCTGTGCTATTCTAAATAAACTTTAACAATTTGAATTCAAATATTTTATTAAAAATTACATCAATTTGGCAAAATAAATATATTTTTTGTTTCACTAAAAATAAACTAGAATTAATTTAAAACTTAAAGAAAACAGAGTATGTGGGTTTTATTGAATAAATACGATATGTAGACGTTAAACATTTAGGATATAAAAAATAAGGGAATTATTTTAACATTTTCTTCAAGTTTGGTGGCTAGCGGAACAGAGAGCTCATATTGAAAGATTATAAAAAATAATACTTCTGTAAAATATTAAAAATTAACGCTGAAATCTTATTAAAATATTACCAATACCATTAATTCCTTAGAGAAAGATGAAATAACAAATATAGCCAAGGGGATGGAAAAAAAATCAATCTGTTCTTAATGGGATGGAGTATATTTTTTTAATTCAGGAAATAGCATTAAAATTGATAATGGAGGCAAATTTTTTTAACTACAAATTAAGGAACGTTTCTTTCAAGAATATAATTAGATGAGCTGGATAAAGACAAAGGTGAAGTTTTGTTAAGAAGAATATTGGTCATTGATATTCTTAAAGCCTTTAAAATCTTAAATGTTGCCCTGACGGGGTTTAAAAGCATAACGAATGGGATTCAAGACAACTTTTGTCTTAAAGTAAATGTGATTTTTCGAGTTTAAAAGAAGATGAAAACTTGTTAGAGCTTGTCAAACTGTGCTTTTTCAGAAAACATTAAATTTCAATGGTATTTTATCAATAATTAAAATTCAATTTTCGATATTTATCTATAAAAATTAACTGAAAGCTGAGCGTGGCCAAATTGCTGTTTTTTGCATGTTTAATGTGGTTTCGTGTTCTTTATACAAAAAATTGTATGTGAAATATATGAAAACAATTGTTGATGTACTTAAATCATTATTTATAACTCCCTCGAAAAAAGGTGATTGTAGCTCTCCAGTCATGGAGGTTTTTGCATAGGGCTGATACACGCTTTCCATATTTCTTTTGCTCGATTATTTGCAACAGCGTTATTTAAAATTTGCGCCGCTACACGGGCAAAAGTAGTAAAAATATTTCAGGGTTCAGTAGTTGACAAACACTGATCATATACATCTTTATTTCAACATAGTCCGGCTGAGCTGGGTTCTACTGTAAAGAACTAAGAGGGCAGAGTTTGAAGGTGTTAGTGTATTATTCCTCACATGTAATGATATTTTTCTTAAAGAACTTGCCATAAAATAAACAGCTGACAAAATATACAATTTATGGGGAAAAATCTAAATATTTCCCTTGCAAGAATGACAAAAATATTTAGTCAACGATTTTATAAATCTATTCGCTTAAGAAAATTCTAAATTATTTTAAAATGTAGCGAAAAATAACGAAAAAATATTTACAATCTTAGCGTCAAATTAATTGCTGCTTAATTTCCTAACAAATTTGTTTTGTATAAGAGAGGCTAACAAACTGGGATAAAAGCTTGAGTTTAAGATGCCTACTATAACCAAAATATATGTAAAGAAAAGACGGTTCAAATCAGGGGGCAATAAATAAGATTATTTTTAAGGCCTCAGATAGATGTATATTCATATTTAAAAATCAGGATGAGATCATAAAATACGTATTTTGTGAAAGCTTAAGAATTACTAAAAAAGGGTTCCCTCCAATAGTTTGCCTTTTAAGACTAGAACAGATGTAAAAATAAATCGGGAAGGCTATTTTTATTTTATGTGTAAAAGGATGCCTTTGAAAAATTAAAACCCTTAATTATGGAAAAATATAAGGAGGCAAGATTCTTGCGATAAATATGCATGAATAACCACAGAAGAATATAATAATTGGTTTTGAATTTTGGGAAAAAAAGGAATTAATAAAAGAGAACGATTTTTTTTGCTTTTTGACAATTGTTGATCCCAAAACTGCACAATTCAGCACAGGAATGCGAATTAATTTATTTTCCAAAAAATGTAAAGCTGTTAGACAGCTACTCAACCCTCTGGTATTTTAAGGAGTTTCTGAATATAATTCTACCATTGTATTCGTTCGACAATAATATTCAATATTAATACGAGAGATTCATCGAATGATTTCGATACAAAAAATAGACACCGAAAGGGCGATTCTCTTCACACATTGAAGTTGGGAGGATTTACAGTAGACACAATACGAAATTACTGAAGAAAGACAGGTTTTCTTGACCTGAAGCTAGGGGGAAAGATTACGCGGTTATTTTAAAATCTAATATTGAAGATTATAATTATCCTTCACGCTAAGTCAAATTAATGAATCATGTTGCTCAAAAAGAAATATAATAATCCCAGATAAATTAACATTTGATATATTTCAATGTGGAGCCAATGAGAATTTCGGAGGAAATATTATAATGTCAAAAATGGTAAATAATAAGTTATAAAAAACTAGAAATGGATGCATACGTTTTTTCTCTTATTGATATATTTTGCAAAGAAAGAAATTCTCAGTTTATTAAACAGGTCCGAAAAAAAGGCTTAAGACCTCAAAATATTTTAAAAATAAAATTGTTAAAAATCACTAAAAATTGTTTTGTCCGGTTTAGGTTTTTGTTATCACCATGTAGTGCGGTGAGTATAATATTGAACCGGATCCATTTTTTCCTCAAATTAAAATTTTAATAAAAAGAATATTAGAAGTCCCTTTTTGTTGGCAAATAAGCGAAAAGATCTAGGCAACGTCTCTAAGGAAGGGTAAGATCAAGCTCACTATTACTATTCAAACTCGATTTCTTAGTGATCTAGTTGGGGATTGTTTAGATTTTGAAGATATTGTCATTTTATTAAACGGTATTCTCGTATAAATATACGAAACTAAATTTTGTAAAATCAATTTTTATACAGACAATAGACTAAAGGGGCATGGGTATAAGAAGACGTAGAAATAACAACAGATCGTAGTTCTTTTATTTTAGCGATTCCTGACAGAACTGCCGAAGCACTAATACTCATTATTTAAAACTATCTGCGTAAAGGGTTCAGAAATTATTACAGAACTCTTCCGGTTTTATTCGAATCTTAATCCTTACTACCACCCCCTCTCAGAGAATAGCCGAACAATCTGAGAATATTTTAGACTAAATTACAGGAGACTGTACAAATACTCTCGAGGTTACATGAAGTGTTGTTAAATATAGAATATTCAACAGAACGGATCAAATTCGTTAAATTCTGTAGAATTATTTAACAGCCTCTTGAAGACTTTTTCCAGGGAGAATTTATATGACGAAGAAAGAATTATTCGAATTTAGAGGCAGGATTTATACGGACGCTGAAATAATTTGAATATGGCGATGAGTAATGAAAAAAATATACAGTTCGTTATATTATTCAAAATTATACCAAGTGCGTTATGTTTAATGGAAAATATCGCTTTCTACAACTCGATACTCTTAAATTATTTTAATATTATATATTTTAAAAACATGTTGTCTCTTCTAAAATATACGTTTTGTATATTCATATAAAATTTAAAAAGATTACAAAAACAACATTATGAATTGAAAAAAGGATTTAATGATTAAGGCAGTGCTTTTGTGTGAAAGTATGGGCGATCTCATTAAAAACACGAATAAAAGTTAAACCATCGATTAAAGCAATGATGTATGGTAAAATTTTGAAAGGAAATTACGAACTCATGCGTAATTTTTTGAAATATCCAGCAAGCATGTTTTTATAAGTTCTTTTTAAACGTCCATTTTACACGTTTACTAAATAGAATAATACATTAAATTAGAGTTTTATTGAAGAAATTGAAAAGTTTATAAAATAATCAACTTTGTTAAATGAATTAATTCTGTAAGATTAAACCGTTGATTAATTTGTGGGCTGATCTATAGTTTATTCTTAAACTTGATTTATTATCTCACTGTTTAATAGTTCGAACTTTTTCCTTGTGTACTTCACATTTTCGAACTCGAGACAGGACGTTTTACAAGACTTTAAAATGGAAGATAAAAATAAGTTTCGGAAAACGCCGAAAAGGTATTTTTTAATGAAAAAGAATAAAAAAATTGATATTAATTTTAATTGTTGCAGCATCAACGTGTCAAATTCCATTGTGTTGAAATTCGCAGCGTTGGTAACTTTCCTGTATCGAATTCGGTTATAATTTTGACGAATCTCTCTGTATCGGTCAGAAAAAAATTCCACTTCAGATCTGATAACTGAAACGAATGCACAGATATTTTGGTGAGCATTCGTGGAAAAGTTTCCGAGGCGCCTATTATAACTTTCCAACGCGTTATTTGTTCTTCCTTGTATATTCAAATGTCTTTTGATTGAGAGATTCCACAAATTAGGATTATAACACGACATCCATGTTCTTTTGAAGAATGACCAAAAAGCATTGAAGAATTCATCGACAATAAGTTTTGATTTAATGAATAATATAGCCTGCGGGATATCTGAAATCGACGCTACTGTTAGAAGTTCTATATTTGATAAAATTATCCGACAATTTTCTTCGTTTACTGGATATTTACGTATTTTACGATATTTGGCTTGATTTAGCTGAAAGTAGCAACCATGTATATGACTTTCAGGAAATTCGTGACTGATTGTAGATATAAGCCCTAATTCGAAATCCGAGGCAATAATATTTGGCATAAAAGAATACTCTAATAATACAACAATTTCATGTAAAACGTTGCAATAACGGTATTCATTTTTACCACTCATCAAGCAATATGCAAACGGGATATATAATTCTGTATCTACGTCGAAGGCCATTTCGATGAGACATTGAACAAACGGCGATGGGACGGAACGAAAGGTACAATCAATGAAAATCGGACCGTTTTAACTCAATATAGAGAGGCATTCGTTTGTAGGCCATATCATAAATTCATGATAATCGCCATTAATTTCACCATACCAGTATCGTTTAAAAAAAGGCTGTGCTTGGGATAAATTTCTTAGCGATGGATGAGTTACGGATATAATAGAATTATTTAACATTGTGGCTCTTTGCTCTCTAACTTTAGTATTACGCTTTTTTTCGAAGGGCCATTTACGGCCAATTTCGATATGCTGTTCTTAACTCTGAAAGCAACCCGTTGTATATTTGATAGGGATATAATTTGTAACTCTGACGATTATGAATTAATATATTCTTTAATAAATTGATCTGGAGTTGTTTCGTTTGCAACAACTTGGTTAGATATTGTTAGTATTATCCTATATATATGTTATCCCTAGATAGTGTATGCATCATCATGTATGGTTAACTCTGCTGGACAGTTCTCGCTGTCATATTTGGAGCACCTGTAATATATCTTGTCCCTATATGTTTTATGCTCGCGGTATTAGTATCTGTGAAACTCAAACTTGGTTTGACGTGCTTCCATCATATCAAAATATGCAACTTCGGCGGTTTTCGCCGGTTAGTACAACGATCCCTTTAAAAATAATGAAAAATTCGAAATTATATTTTTATGATATAGACATTTTCTTTTTAATGCATAAAAAAAATTGATAAATTTGAATTTAATATGCACTCGGTTTTTGTATTACGATGCTTGAAAAACGAAATATTTTCGTTATACCAATTCTATAATGCTTCAACAAAGCTTCGATTATTTGTTTTTATACATAATCTAGACACGAATGAAACCCAATATTGTAAATACAAAATAAAACGACGAAATTCAAAATATTTTTGTTTCAATTTACATGCGATGACATACGCATGTCCTCAAACCCATCTCGGCTTTGTTCTTCTCAATTAATTTAAATGGATTTTTTTAGAAAGAATCCACTAAAAAAATAAAAACTGAGTGTGTCTTGAATTATTTTTTTTTTAATTTAAATATCGGGATTTAAGAATAAATTCCCTCTTGGTATTTTTATCTCTTAACTCTGGACGAAATACGCCTTTAACGTTATTCGTAGTTAGGGTGCCTGTGTGACGATTGAATAATAGCAACTAGAACAGTCCTCTTATATTTTTGATCCCCGGGCTGACTGATTCACAAAAAATTCCTCTCGAAACATGTGAGGTTAATCTATAAGTTTTGGCGAAAGGGGACCGATAGTTTTTATGTTTGCGGTATGATTCAGCAGGTCAATAAAATATTTATATTATTTTCGTTGGGTAGCATGCGTTAAAAGGTTAAAGAACGTTGAAATAATTGTCCGAAAAACTCTTTTTGAAAGATACATGAATTGATTGTAAACGTTCAAACAGAAAAAATTGAATTACTGTTAACAGGGAGTATATGAATTAAATATTTGTATTTTTATGGATTTCATCAGAATATTTGGCTATTCCAAAGACTCTAATCCGATAGATTGTGGTAAACTGAGGATTTCCATTATTAGTATATATTTTTATATGCAAATATTTGAATGGGGAGAACGTTGATTTCTATGTATATCCAGAAGCTTTAATACTGTTAAAAGAAATCTCTGTTTACTGAAGAAGGGATAATTGAAAGTAAAATTTCCGAAACTATGTTTTTGATTTCCATCTTCTGTAAACCAAGCCTAAATAATAATTTATTCGAATACTTCAACACCAAAAATTTTTATAGCATTTTTAATTGAATCAAAATATAATAATTGTAATGGTTTTAAATGCTCAATTTCAAGAGTATGAACGAAAGAAATAGAAGCAAGCTATAAATGATATTGAATACGAAACTTTAATAGTTAATTGGCCAGATGACCCCTTCATAAGCCAAAAACTTCCAGGAAATACTGGGCCGTCATATAAAACTACAGAAGGAGGTTCGTTAAACCTATTTAAACAAGAATTTATAATGTCTTTGCTGCAAAAACTTTGACTTATATGAGGATTATGAATTTGGGCCCCTAAAAATAATGAAATTTATAAACCATTAGAATAAGATGCTAAATTAGCCAAACTCTCGCCTTTTATCAATGAATCTAACATTAATTTCATTTCCTTTAAATCTTGTTGGAAAAAATGCAAACGATCTATTAAAATTAAGATTTTAATTAAACCGAATATAAAAGTGCATTCAAAAGTCTTATTTTGTTGGTTAATAAAATAAGAATGAGTATTTATCATATTTTGATATGATAAGGCGTTTGAATCGTGCAGAAATATTCTTATAACGATATCTTATGAGTGAGAACGTGAATATAACCTATCATACAAGGTAAAGACATCAAAAAGAAAGTAAATACAAGTCTAATATTAAATTTATCAAACTGACCTCAACAATAATTTTTTGCTATTGCCATTATTACTTTGGTAGTTAAGGATAGGGGCCATGTTTTTGAAATATAAGTACACAGTAATTGACATGTGCTTTTGGCGCTATATTTTTTGCATAAAGTAACATAAACACTTTTTGTGTAAAATGAATAATAATTTCCATGATTATAACTTTTCTGCAGTGTATGAACAATTATTGGAAATTAATTAAATTATTTGTTTTTTTAATTTTTTCATATGAATTTGATGAAAAAATATGCTGCACCAACCTTTTTGCGAATCCTTTCAAGGGAAAACTGTTCTCTATTTATGCAGTGGATATGCTCTGCAGAAGTCCGCGCAAAAAACTGACTTTATTTTTATGCGCGTGTATTTAAATGGATTGAAAACTTCAGAGAATTCAATCTTTGTGCGTTGCCTGCAATGTTAATTACTGTTATAGGTCAGAATTGACTAACTTTTCCTTATTTTATACCGCATTCAATCTACAATTCAACGCGTGCTATTCAACAATTTTTTTAATGATATTTTTATAAAAATGTTTTTGTGGGGTATTAATTATGTCCCCAATGTCTTGATTCTCGATCGCGCATGCGTTCATACGCAAATTGTTAAAATGTTCCAAAATCGGTATTGGTCGATATTTTGTTTTGGAACGACTTTATTTTGGCCAGACTCCATTAAAGATTCGTTTTAAAAATGAATATTACTCTGAGGACCTTTTAAATGATGTAAAAAAGGCTAATTTAAAACTTGAGTGGAAGAATTATCTCCTTCAAAATTATAGAAACGGCTTATTATTAAATATAAGCAAAATCTCAGAAAGAAACAAAAGGCTTGATAATTTATTTGAGGACTTAGAACAAAGTCGGGCTTGAAATTCCGATCAATTATTTCTTTAACGCGTTAAAACCAATATTAAACATGGTACACAACGTTACACGATGGAATATTTTTTTTATATAACAAGGGGAGGGAGATCACCTGCCTAGATCTTATAGCGTATTTGTGGGATCTTAATTTGCCTCCTTGCCAGCCGCTTAATAAGCACCGATTTCTATCATACATTCTTTAAAAGAAGACACCTAGTTTCCCAGGCAGTTCCCCAAAGACTAAAAAACTCACCTGTATCTGTCTGACCCTAGGGCCAATTTGCCCACAAGGTATAAGTAATCTAAGGACAAAATCTAGCCTGATTTATTAATCGAAAAGTATATCTTTAAAACATGAATGAAATATTTTTTTTTAATTAAGAAAATAATCATTTTTATGCAAAAAGGCTTCTACTTCTGCGAAGCCTTTAAATGTTGATAGATTAAAAAGAATACTATTAATATCTTGCCGACGAGAAAATTACTAAAGGAGAGGATAATAGGGCTGAGTGAATGAACAGCAATTCCAGGATCATTGTGAGTGTTTCAACAATAACAAATATATATTTATTAAAACAATTCTGTCTGTCTGTCACGCTAGCTGCGCGTGCGTGATATATATACAGCGGCTTCTGGTCATTTTTATTTTTGAAATGATTTAGATTGTTTTTAATTAATTAATAATATATTAAAAAATTTCTGTCTGTCACGCTCAATCGTGCCTGAGCATGCGCAGTATATAACTAAAATGGCGGCTTCGGGTAATTTTTAATTTTGAAATGATTTAGATTGTTTTTAATTAATTAATAATATAGTAAAACAATTCTGTCTGTCTGACTGTCACACTCAAAGCCAATAAATGATTTTTTTGATAATTTGTTTTAATTTGCCCTTTTTGGTGTCATACGTTTACTATAATTTTTTTAAGTGCTTTTAATGACTGAATTTATATTTTGAAAATTTGAACCATGAATTAAAGGCGCAAGTAAAAAAAATCAATCAAGTGGAGCTTGAATTAAGACGGGCAAAAACCACCTAGTATTCATAAAATACAAATCATGTGCAATAAAAATTTGCCTTTTATTAATTCTGCCTAAGTTAAACGCGAAAGTAAATTAGCACACATATTTACTTCAGAAAATTGTATGCTAAAATCAGACCAGTCGTCTTTAAAATTTGAATGTATGCTTATCTTTCGACAACGCCTATCTTGCAGGGAATTATTTGGGAAAAATTTACGATTCAATAGTTTACATTTTATTTAAAAAAATTGACGTATTGTTAGCAAGAAACTACTTTCGAATAATAGAATATCGTATGAAGATTAATGAAAAAGGGCTTAAGCCAATTTAGTGTGTCCCTTTTTATTTATAAAAAAATGATTTAATTATATGACTGATGTAGTTTTAGATTATAAAATTGTAAATATACTTTAGTCTTGCGTTTAGCAGCTGTTGCCGATATTGGAAGGATGCCTGCTTCTGTTCTTCGTGAGTTTAGTGGAATATTTGTTCTTACCTTAAAATAAGCTTAAGAATGTTATCCCTCCCTCTTTGAAGTAATCCTCCCTTAAGAAAGATCTACCCCTGTAATTCTGCACCATATATAAGAGTAGAGATTAATACACTTTAATCCAATCCACGTGGGAATATTATTGTTAACCCCGAGCCAATACCATTGGGGTAAGACGTTCCTAGAGAGAAGGGATTAATCGCGGTTAGTGGAGAAGAGTCCCATTCTACCGCTTATCTTGGCGGTGGTGTCTATCTATCGTCCGCATCTAGGCCGGTAGGGGACCGTGAAGCCATACTGGAAAGAGACCAGTAAGGTTTTCCACATCCAGTCCGAAAACGAAAAAAAATATTATTATAAAATGAAAATTCTCAATTTTCTTAAACTACTTGGTTTCATTCGTTTTATGTCTTTAATAATTTCATAAAAATCCAGCCTGTCGGTAAGTTTGCAGCCCAGATATTAATACTCGTTTATGACCTTAAGGAATGTTTTTCTAATTTTAAAGGAAGAAAAATCATTTTTGATTATAATAACACCACCTTTATTGACGTTAACAAACATTCTGTGTTTGGTACACCAGATATTTTAAAGATCAAGAATTGATTAGAGGAGCTCTCGACCTTTTCCGAATAATGTTAAATCTTCCGTATAAAACAGACCAGGAAAGATATTTTTAAAACATGAGACCTTTATCCAGTGTCCGACCATCCTCTGAAATATGTCGTTTTAAAAGAAAAGTTAAACAGAGTAGCGGATAGTGGACAACCTTGCCGGACGCCCTTTCCCAGATTGAATATGTTAGTACAAAGTTATGCGCAAGGAATTCTGACTTTGATTGAGGCTAAGTTAATAACTAGAAATAGTAAGGTTTAGAATTCTACTTGGTTTACCTTGGCCTGTGTGTTTATTGATAAGGATATTGCGCAGGACAGTATTAAATGCTTTTCTAAAATCAACAAAGGGTATATGTTTCTAAGTTCGTTAATTGTCAGCTTTTACGAATTTACGATAAGACTATAACTTGACACGTGCATTCGCCTGCGCTTAAATCCAGCCTGAGCTTTAATTATCTTATACCCAACATTGGGAATTAATCTATTATTGATAATTGTTGTTGGTAATTTTAGAGAGAAATTCCTCGATAATACTCTGCATAATATAGATCCCCCTTTTTTCGGAATTTGGATAATAGATGCTATGTTTATTTCGTTAGAGGTGTCCGCATTTTAGTCAAGAAAGTTAGTAAGTTTAAAAGATTCGCCTCAGTGTGGGAATCAATAGGTAGAACAGCTTTGTAGATTTCAGAGGGTATTCGTTAAGGATCGGATGACTTAAAATTTGAAAGATGTTTAAAACTTATGACCCCTTCATCTGAAGTGATATCTGGGATAATGTAATTGTCGTTAATATAATTTGATCCAGGAAATATTTTCATAAAAATATATTGAGACAAATGGATTGATAAAACACGGGGTTGATCCCATTATACTCATGCTTCTGCGCGCGGGACTCATTTTCCTCAAAAATTTAATACATGAGCTCCAGTTACGTAGTCAACAGAATTTTACTGATTTATTACAAATGAATCAGTGCATCCCTTTTATTAAGTTTAGGTACCATGCCCCAACCATTCGAAATAATAATTGTTCATATCTTTCTTAAAATTATATTCAGAAAGGATATGGCGCAAGGCTCGTTCAATCTGTCCGTTTTACGACTACAGTCTTTGTGAGGACAAAAAATACACTATTCTGAGTTGTTTCGGCTGGCCTTAAAATTACAAGCTAGGGCTTCTTTATAACGCAATTAATCCCAACAGGAAGCAAAATATAATAAGCATAATATTTTTAATTTTTATTGAAAACACAATACGAACACAAGATTTATGGGAGAAGGACTGGAATAGTAATCTTAGCTCACTCGCCGCCTTTGAAATGAAGATTTAAAAAATACAAAGCTGGGTTGAAATTTGGGGGAAAAGCCAACGGTGTAGCCGCACCGCAAGCAAAAAATAACGGCGGGTTTTAATTTTGAAAATGTGTATTTACGTAAGATATTCTACTATTCTTCCCCCATCAATTAATTGATTACGCATAGCTATGTTATTTTTTCTCCATTAAAATTCATCCAGATAATTATAATCCCATGCTGATTTATTTAAACATTTTTATCATTTGAAGATGTTCTATTTGTTGGTACCATTCATGTTTTAATATTATTTCAGGTGTTCTTTATTGTATTGATACATGCACCCGTTATAAAATCTACAAATTTCACAGAAGGATTAACCATCAGATAGGTGTCTGACAAACTCCTAAGGCCGCCTGAGATTATCGGAGATATATGTCTTGCGTGAATTAATGTGATAGAATGGAAAACCGAACCTGTTCTTTCAGTTACCTAAACAAAAAAAATCCTGCGATCGTTATCTTCTTCCTACCCTTCTAGGTCAATTCGATAGGAAACCTCTGTGGTATTTTTTTTCCTAATTTAGCCTCATCAATTTTGACTGTAATTTCCAACCCACGTATGCTATGGCAAAGCCTCACTTTTCAAGCTGCTGAATACACGTTTTCCAAAGTGTTTAAAGTAGTGGGATATGGTTGCCGATGAACGGCCTGTTATTACTGTAAGAGGAATTTATTCAACTCCTGCGAGCCAATTGCAGGCTTACATCGTAACATTGGGGAAAGGAAGTTAAACTCCCTTTAAAAAGGGTTGAGAAAAGATGCGTATATTACGACGGCAGTTTTTGTAGTACCCTTCCAATTCTTGTCTTTACAGGGTTGATCTTTAGAATAATAACCCTCCGCTTGACGGCGCCGCAAACAAATATTTCAAATGATATTTTTTAACCATGTTACATATCATTAAATGAATAATAAATTGCAGATAAGCAATTAAAATCATTTTTTATACTTTTTAAATAAATTTATTACTCGTTGAAGTATAAATTTCGGTAAAAATAAAAATTAATCGCCATTAATTTTTTTTAGCGGCGCCGCCAAACGGTGGGTTATAATTCTAAAGATGATCTCTTTACAGAGAGAAATATTTTGGTTTTCCAAAATTTTACATCATTTTGGATTATAAAAACCCATTTATCTATAAAATACATTAGGACTATTTTGATCATTAAATAAATAATTATAGTTCTTTTTAGAATCAATTGTTGCTTAGACAATACGCCGCTAGGATGGTGGAGATTATTCAAAATCTGGAATCACGAGGAGGATTGAATACGAATTCCGTAACATTCTACGCGATTTTTTTTTAATTTATAAAATATAAGTTATTGCGAATTGATTGAGGTCTTTTTTTTTGTGAAATCACCGTATTTTATAAATACTAATAAACACTATTTTAAATATAAGCCATTTATCCTAACATTCTTGAAGATTTTTTGCAGTGTCGCTTAAAAAATGGCCTCCTTCTTCAAATATCTTATCATAAAAGAAAAAACTCCTTGGGTGAAAATATGTTATTTTCGGAGTCTTTGAGTTGCGGTACATGCCTAAAAGCAATAAAGATACATCATGGTCAAAAGGTAAACTAGTTTCATTTTGTTGGACATGCGCAAAAAGAAATTTCTAAAAATACATGTATAAAATATCAGTACGAAGAGGTATTTGGTTTTGTAGAATCAAAATATTTCAATGCAAAAAATCATCCAACTTCCATATTGTTGGTGAAGTAAATTATCTAATAATTTCGCCATTAAAGAGGACTAAATAATTGGAGAAAACTATAGCACACAGAGACAATATGTGACTAGGTTGGTTGTACCTCTTGTTTAACGTTGCGCTGTCAAATCGTTGTTGCCCATAGCTTATCTATTATGTTGTAGGATAAACTGTAGCAATAGGCGAGACCAAATTTGGCAAACGTAAGTGCAATAAGAGAGAGGCGTTTGGTGGATTGTATTTGAATCTTCTGAGACACTGCAGAGAAAAAAAGAGGGCCTTTCTTCTATTTGTAGGAAAAAAATATAAGACAGGTTTATATCCTTAATGGTTAATAATATTTTGCCCCGCACTCCAATCCTCTCTGATTTGTGACGATCGTATGACAGTTTGGGCGAAATGGACTTAAATTATCTGACCATTAACCATTCACGGAATTTTTGACCACTTTACATAAGCTCATTCTCAATTTTGAATGCACGTGAGGGAAAATCCAGAGAGAACTTTCCAAGACACCCAGGACAACGCGGGGGCCTGTACCTATATTTTATGGAGTTGCCATGGCGAAAATTGTGTTCAGAGTTGATGAGGCCGAATTTGAATATTTCTTGAGGTGTGTATTAGAAATATAAAAACTAATTCGTTAATTTTTTTGACAATGGAAATTGCTTCATTTTTAGTTATAGTTGATGTTTTAGCAGAATTTAGTTTAAATTACAAGGTTTCGATTTATGTATAAATTTTCAAACGAAAAATAAAGGGTTGCGCACGCGCAGCATGCGTTTGATGTCTTTTTTGGTGCTTATTTATAATACGCTAAATTAATAAAAAATCGCATGAATCAATTTTGTAGAATATAATTTTTATGAATATTCAAAAATCGTAATAGATTACGAAATTATTGCCAAGGATTGCAATTAGTCATAAGACTGATCTCGTCTGGATTGAAAAAATTTCTTGCGATAATTGATTTGAAACAAATTAAATGGGGAAAACATTTTACGATCAATAAATGTTAGATTAATTTGTGATCATTTTTTTTTATAATTATTTAGCCTTGAAAAAAATTTTTTGATTCGTTTGATTTTTCCTCGCACTGTTTCAGTGACCAATCATTGATACATTTTGCACCAAAAGCATTCTCCTCCGCATCAGAAGAAATTAGCGCATCGTTCGGTTCATATGGATCATCCCAGACTAATAATTATTTTCAGATTATATATTTTTATAAATAAATACCTGATCTGGAGCAAGGCAGTTGATCAAATCGTGAATTTGTTGCCATTTTAATCGACAGAAACCGAATACTAAAGAAAATTACTGGTGCAATTTATATTTACCAAAAGTCATGTTATTAATGATAATTCTCACATGGCTAGTCGTTGCCTCATTTATTAAATTACTCTTCGTATAAAATTTGTTAAAATTATTTTAGACTAATGTTTTTCCTGAAACAGTTGCCAAATTCAGCGGGATTCGGATTCATGTTGAATATACTTTAATAAATGATCTCATTTTTAAAATAAATCCAAAATTCAAACCGTTCATTCACTACTTTTTAACAATGGGATCCATATGTGTCCCAATTTTATTTATTTACTCAATCAGCATTTATATATTCTTATTTTTTATCACTGAAGTCGATAACAAAGCACACGCGTGCGCGAACTTTCGGATTTTAACAGTATTTTAACCGTTTTGACATTAAGAACATTTTATCGTATAGAGATTCGTTGGCTTCCTATTTAATTATCATGTGTATCGTATTTTTAACCGAGATAGTACATGAGATAGGACACGTGCTGGCGGCATATGTTGAGGATATCAAAGTTTGTTGTACCAGTCATACAATATATGTGGGTTTTATACCATTTTCAAAAACTTACTATATTTTGGAATCTAATCAAATTAGGAGTCATATGTCCTATATGAGACTCTTCACTGCTGGAGTTACTAATAATTTGTTGTGCGTTTTGGTGGCGTATCTTCTGAATAAAATTACATCTGTCAATTTAATTAAGGATTTTTTGCGTCTTATTATCAGTGTTAATACTATTTCTGCTTTCTGTAACTCTCTTCCTTTTCCGGATCACGATGGTAGTGATATTATATGTCTGTTGCTGCATAAACTTGGGTGTATAATCAATCGAGATTGTACACATCTGTTAAGAAAAATCCAATATTTATCCATAATTTTATTATCTTCTTCCTTGGCATATCATTTCATACTTTGTAATTTTTAACATTAGTTAGGATTAGTTATTTTGCTATTACATGAGAGAAAAGGGTTTATCATTTATTTCCGGCAAATATCTAAAAAATTATATTCAGATGGGGGACGTGTACAGGGTGCCTTAAGGAGAGCAGTTATTAATATTTCCCCGTTTATTACAACGGGCAAACCAAATTTATTGCCTGAACACGGACACCTGTTTTTTTAACACTCGATACTTTCCTCACGATACTGCATAAAATAGCACTGAATAAAACAAAATCGAGTGTGTGCGCATGAGTTCGCACGCAAATACAGTTAGCTGAAATAATAACAAAGTTGTAGACTTAAAAATGATGGTGATTTAGTCGGGATGGCGTAATACTCTGATTTATTTTATGTTATTTGCGATTTTTTTTTATGTAGCGAACATAAATGACATTAAATGTTTTTAATTGCGTCATAATTTATTTATTTTACTTTTTAACATTTTTACTAAATCAGCTTTGAAAATTAATTTTAATTTGATCAAAATTTATAACAAATTTTTGGGATCAAAGATAGAATAGGACCCTCCTACATGCTTAGCGCGCGTGCGCTGTCGTTTAATGTTTTTAAAACGCCAAGAACTAAGCCAAATTTTCTACAAATATATCAGAATTGTGCTATAAATAAACATATTGAGAATAGGATTATATTTTACGAAATATTATAAGAAGGAAAATACTAATACAATTCGCGCATGCTCGTAAAACATGGAGGGGAGTTCGATTGTATTTTTCAGCCAAAATTAATTAATATTATCAGATAGCCCTGCATTTATATCTGGCATATATCTAAAATTGTGATATTTAGTGTCCTGTAAAATTTCGTTTCATTGATGTATTATATGATAAAACAAAATGACTATCTATCAAATTTGATTTTAAGCTAGTGTTAAAATAATTCTCATAATATCGGGATTAAAAGGTTATATAATCCAGTTATTTTCAGATTTAGGTTGCAACAAATAATTATGTCAGATAGTCTCCTTAATTTATCCTTGTAACTGAGGATATCAAAAAAATTTTCCCAAACCATCTACAAAGGGAAATAGCTAAAAACCATAAATATTTCTTGTTCAGGTAGTCTCTCTTTCTCGTGGATCTTACGCCTAGCATTTAATAAATTTCTGCGGTTCTCGTAAAAAATAGCATTTAATATCTAAAATACAGGGCGTCACTGCATATAAATTTAAATACACCAGTTAAAGTTTGAAATAGCAGATATTTGCATAACTTCTCTGATCTCATGGAAAACAGTGTTGCAAACTACGATAGGACGCCATTTTCAAAACATTTACCGTAAAATCTCGACTATACGACGCACCCCAAAATTTAACTCGATTGAATCATAAAAATATTTATTAAAAAGTTGTTGCATTGATAAATAATGTTTCAAGCCTAAATATTTTGTTTGAATATACTCGAATTAATTGCCAATTATTGAGAGACTGGCTACGGAGACCTGAGGGCAACGCTTTATATATTTTTCTTCAGTCATGCTTTTTTTATTACCCCCGGATTTGTTTCCAAATCTAAACCCAAACCCTACTATTTAACTCTAACACTTCAACCCTAAACTTTCGCACAAAAATAATCCCAAGACAAACCCTAACGTTTATTTGTTAATAGAATCGGTAGGAAAAATACAGGGTGAATAAAAATAATTCGAGTTTTCTTCATGGGAGACGTGTAGATCTTGAAAATAACGTTTTAATACATTTAGTACCCACAGACTAAAAGGGACATTATCAACACCTAGAGAAATATCAAACGTAAAAAAAATTAATAAATCTATCTATGTATAAGACGCACCCCAATTTTTTGCCACCCAAATGACGAAAAAAGCTGCGCCTTATAGTCGAGATTTTACGGTAGATCTCAGTTAAATAAAAAAATTTTGTTTACCCTCTAATTCGAAAAAATGTTAACAACTTTTACACGGTATAGCCATTGAAGGCCTAAATGAAGCACGAAACGATTAAGAGTAATTCGATTTTCTTTAAAAGTTGGTTAAATATCCCTCTTTTCAAAGGTCGATCCTTTATGAAATTAAGTATTTGAACGATTTCTTCACATATAAATACTATTTGGTTTAGGTCTTTTTTAGCTAATCTTCTCTATGTATACTACAACGGCCCATTTGATTTTCGAAAAATATTAATTTTAGCATCGAAGCGAATCTGTTTTATTTACGAGACATAGATAAAACTCCAACAATTGATATTCCGATACACTTTTTTTTTACTTCTTTTTTATACTTAATTATAAATTTGTTAAAAATTTATAAATCTGATGTAATATAATGTAGGCTGAAAGATAAGCACAAGATTAGAATATTTCTCATTCATATCTGATATAAAAAAACAGAGTTGTGTTTATGAAATATCAATGAATTTATCAACCTTCAAACTTTTTTAGACCTGATAAATTAACATTTCATTATTTTTTATAATTAACTCCTCAATTAGACTTTTACTTGTATCATTTGAAAATGGGGATTAACATGAATGTTTTAATGCGAACAAAATCCATCGTGAAACCTCGTCTATTGAGAATATGTTTAGGTGTAAGACTTTTGGGGATTGAGAGTCACCCACTACCGC
>SGJC01000318.1:0-19967 GCA_009887335.1 Henneguya salminicola | reverse complement strand
TGTTTTTGGCCAATTGCATTTAGCAGAAGGTCGCGCTTTAAGACCCCGTAATTTGGATCTTCAAAGTTCAAACCACTTAAATCAATTGCCAAATCAAAGAGTTCGATGTAACTTTGCCATTCTTCATTTTCATCTACAAAAGGTTCGAATTTAGAATCCTTAGCTTTATATATACTAGATAGATTCTCCCTTGTCGCCATATGTAATAAACACGCTTGCACGATGAAAATAATAATTAAACATGCGCATTAAAATACAATGGTTTATAACAAGCATATTTACGAGAAATCTCAAATTTCTCATCAAGTTTGTCTGAATATATATTCATTTTTGCACGTGAGCCACATAATAAATTAATACCTTTCAATACATTATTTTGTTCAAACTTTTTCTCAAAAAGGGATAGCTCTGCTAAGAATAATATTATGTAAGGGAGGAAATCAAAACTTTATATTTGCCATACATTTTTTTACTAAAAGTTAAAGAAAAATATGTAATAATTACTGAAAACATAAGACTCGTAATCCATACAGTGTTATTATATTCTTTACTTAGTTTTCCTTTCACCCATAAATAAAATTATTTATTTTAAAAGAATGTAAAATAATTGCAAAGTTTCTGCCTTGTTAAATCAAACAACTTTGCTTAACTAAATAAAAGTTCCAAATTCTGGTTCTAGATATAATAATTAGATAGATCATCGAATGTTCCATGTTCTTTATTTTATAAAATTTGTAGTTAATATTACTACGTTCATAACTTTAAAAAATTTAATTGCCTTGACATAAATTTTCAAAATGTAAAATACATGATTAAGAAATTTTTTTTAACACTTTCAGTTCTCAAAGAGATTTTTATAATTAAAATTAAACTCGAATGACGATTTCTCCTATAAGCTGTTTTGCCGGTAAGTTTTGGGACAGGAATTCCGTCCTTATCCTTTCTCAAAACCTGTTTGATACTGATCTACAGCTGATACTTTCCCTTAAATCTAACAAGATCTAGAAATTCTTGATTTAAGTTCAATGAAGAGTTTACAGTACGAAAAAGTCGCCACTTATGTAGCGTCATAGATATCCTACGAACTCTTCAAAAAAATACAAACATATAGGGCTACGATCTATTATATCGATTGTAAACGCTTTCTGTAATATCATCATTACTGTTTGGGACACTATGGCGTGTAAGTTTATATTATTCAATATATTTTTCATTTTAGAGCATATTATTAAATCCTCTATTTTTAGACATTCCTTGTTATAAAATTGTTTTACAAAGCTTTAGCTTCTTAATTAACACAAGGCTCGTTTCATATCTATCTCTGATGGAAGCCCCACTATAAACCGACAATTCTATGAATATATTCTTTTGCCTCAATATTCTATTTTGTATTGTATTTAAATTTAATTTTCATATGTTTTGTGAATTTTTCATGTTTTACAATGGGCTTAAATGTTTATTATGACCCTTAATATTGTATTAATTCATCGAGGAAAATTTCCTAGAACAAATTAACCACGTAGGTGAGTTATTGAACCTTACAAAAAGTGGCATTGGGCCCAATAATCATTAATTTCTCTGTTTTTATGTTAATGTTTTAGCCTTTATTTTAATAACACAATTTAGGGCGTATGTAAAAAAATATTATGGGTAATGATACTTAGATTATTATGCCCTAATAAAAATTAACGGGCTTTTTGTTAATACAATAAATTTTACGTACCAATTCGAAATAAACAATGGGCTGGGTTTCCGTATCCTCACCCATGTTTTTATTGCCTTTTTATGCAATTTACTTTTCCCTCATTTTAAATTCATTATTTTTTTTTTGAATTTCACCGTATTATTGGAGTTTTAAGTATTTAAAATCATAAAAAACGCAATTATTCTCACTACTTACGACCTTTCCCTTCATGTCTTTCAATCTCTATAAATAACTTAACAATGAAGTGTTATGTACGAAAAAAGCTACTTATCCCTTTTTTTTGTTGATTATAATTTTTTGCTCTTTTATAACATTGAGGGTAAAAGTTCTCCAAAATTTATGCCACGAACAAAATTAAGCTTAAGAAGAAATAGGTCATTCATTTAGTGCTGATAAAAATTCAAAGTGCTTAAAATATCTTAATAAAATTTCTTGCAGTAAGAACACTTGGTTTACTGTGAGCAAATTAACTTTTGAAAATAATATTAATAATTTCATATTGTTTCTCTAATAAATACCTTCGTTTGTTGGCTGTAGAAGATCTCGTTGAATGTGGAGTCTATTAGTTCTGAAACGATTACCAATTTATATTTCTATTGTTTAGAATTTTGTTGCAACGTTGTCTCAATAAACAGACTAAAAATAGGGAGGGGATGTCGACAGATGTTGATGAAGCTAAATTTGGTAAGAGGAAACATTAATGAGGTCAATTAGTTAAAAGAGTTCGCACACTCTTATGTCAGGATTATGAAGTTATATATTTTTCGAATTTACAATGAATTGGGAGCTTATTAACTAAATAATTCATTTTTAAGTTAACATAAATTATCTATCAGAAAGATACGAATAGAATAACACCCTAGAACCAATAAGTTTGGGATTCTATTGTTGTGGTTGTACTTATTTAGGATATGGATATCATTTCGACAATATTTCCGATACGAAACTAGCCAATGTAGACAGGAGCAAAAATTGAAACTGAAGAAAGTGTATCCAATTAATTTCAAAAATACGAACAGATAAGAATGTTGAAGCGTAGAAAATTTTGTTATTTAATTCCTCATAATATCTTATAATTGG
Source organism: Henneguya salminicola (assembly GCA_009887335.1). Lineage (NCBI taxonomy): Eukaryota > Metazoa > Cnidaria > Myxozoa > Bivalvulida > Myxobolidae > Henneguya > Henneguya salminicola. The sequence continues at coordinate 17,182 of SGJC01000318.1, read as the reverse complement.
AAATGCATTAAAATAATGTTTTTAATTGGCACTACCAGAAAAGAAAATAACTATTTTATAGGTTTACAACAAACAGATGCCATTTTACTTTTATTTAACACAGTTATTAGCGTGCATTCATTTATAAATAACAGATTTACGACATTTGTTTGCCTAATGCCTTTTCCCCTTGTTGTATCTCTTTTCCATTTTTAAATATGTAAAGCATAATAATTATATATTAAGAGAATATTTCCTTCAACACATGTATTGTATACTGCTAAACAAATTTGGAAATCAGATTTATATGTATAAATAGGGTAAGGTTATAAAAATGAAATAATTTTAAAGTTATCCTTATCTCAAATAATTGGAGAAAACAGTGATAACTAATAATATGGAAAATTTATGTCACGTTATTCTCAAAATGATGCATTTTATTATTTTAAAAGTTTTAATAACTCTATAAAGTTAAATGTTATGGTTGGTTCTCAAAATAATAAGCGAAAAAAAGGACCATTGATTACATAGTTTTAATTTAATTATAAAAATAAATTATTTTTAAAGAAACTGCAAGATATATGATCCTAATGTAGTCCAGCGAATAACAAGTCATACCCGGGGTCTACAGCTCTCCCTTAAAGCTTCAAGGAGATTCCAGCTTTGTTTTGTTTGATGGACAAGAAATAAGACACTCAAAATGTCCATTCAAATTGACTATATAAGGATTTTGTTTTTTTTCTTTATTAAACAAATATATACCATGACCAATTATGGCGATGTCAAAATAATTACTGTAAAGATTGGTCCTGGTTTATTATTAAAATAAAAAAAAACCTAAATTAAGGGAAATAAATATCTTTTAACCAGTACTCCTGACTAAAGAAGAATTTATACCAGATCATGGAATTAAAAGTCCTCTCCACTAATATAGCTATTGTAAATTAAATTCAACAAATAGTATATTTTAATTGGCGAACATTGTTCAATTTTTTGAATCAATTACATTTTTCTTATGCCTTGTTAATAAATAATTTTACAATCCTTTTTTTAGAAAAAAAGAATCTAACCTACATTATTGAGGGTTTTCTACATGCTAATTAAAAAAACGCTTGATTTATTCATAAACTAACTAATAAAAACAATGAGTTCAAATTCGAGCAAGGAAATTTTGAATGTAAAATGTCTATCTTTTGTGTTTCATAAAACTAATTAAAAATTGTTACAGTCATTTATTTTTTTCCACTTAACTATTTTACGAAATAATCTATTCTATAGGTAGGTCTATAAATAAACAAAAATTAATTCTTAGCATTATTCAAACATAAAATTGGTTGAGGGTTTTATTATATTTTAGTTTCAAACAGCTGTTTTTTAAGGAGTTGGCGCATAAAATTTTGTTTAAATGTTTAAAGTTAGAATTCCCCATTCTATGTAATTAACATTTTAGATAGTCCCTTACAGCATTCTTAATTAATTAGTTGGCCAAGATTTACCATGTTTGATGTCTTTTGTTTTTAAATTATGTACTTATCCTCTAAAATCGATTAACAGTCAAAGTCAGTTTATGGGCATTTATGACGCACATAATTCTTTAGTTTTTTTGCGAATATACAATTCTAGATGTTATTTTCTAATATATGAATGAATTAGTCAAAATTAACATTTATATTTATAGTTAGTTTTGATAAATCTCTTACACTTATAATTTTTAAAAATATTTCTTATTAATTAAGGCGTTGGAGGATGAAAATCAAGCGATCCAAATGTATGTTCGAAAATTAGAACAAAAAATAGTTCTATATCAGTCTGAAAATGCTGAACTAGTTTATTATTTAACATAAATATAAAAGTTGGAAAAATATATGAAATTAATTGATAGTCAAGCTGAAACAATAAATAAAATAAATGATGAAATTTGGTAATATATTGCGTTGTTTAATATAAGGCAAGGCAAAAGCAAGCAGGGCCAATCATCCCTTTCTCTTGATAAAAAAGAACAGATGAAAGCTCAAATTCCTATAATTGATCCCCAAAGATCAGACAATTATCCTAAATCAATTGTACCTAAGACTGTTATAAAAAAATTCGTAATTAATATTTATTTTGAACTAGGAATTACCCGATGATGTATATTGTTTGTGCTACAGTAATTCTGGGCTTAATCTTGCTGCATGTACAGGAAATAATATTTTCTTGTTTTCAACTGACAAAGGTTAGATAAAAGTTTATTTTTCAAAGATTTAAGACTCATTTGTAAACTTTCCGGATCCTTGAATACTTTAAATAGTGTGGATTATTCGCACAATGTTATTAGCTCTTGTTTATTTTCAAGGATTATCTCATTGTCGGGGCTTCTAATAACAAAACTTGCTATATTTGGAATACTGTATCACATAAATTAGTGGTATTGTTTCTATTTATTATGTAGGAATCCTTGACGGGACATAACGATAAGGTTTCAGCAGCTAGGTTTACCTTACCTCTAAGCTCTTGTGTTATTTCTGCTGGACTTGACCGAAAACTTAAACTATGGGATTTAAAAAGCAAAACATGCATTCACTCAATGTTTTTGAATTCATCTTGCACTGATTTTGTGCCCATTGATCATATTAGGTTATTTAGCATATTTTATAAAAAAATTAGTGGAATTAGCGCACATCTAGACAAACACATTAGATTGTTTGATTTTAGGTGTAAAATCAAGTATTAAGATTAGATCCGATAAAATGGAATTAGAGGAAGAATTTCCGGATAAAATTACTAGCATAAGCATGGCAGATAGTATGAAGCTATAATATGTATTAAGACACATTGGTAATCAGCTGCAGAAACGACTGTTTATATATGTGTGACTATCGATTCCATAACAAACCATTGGAGATACGGTTTTTTTTTTAAATTATTGTTAGAGAAAACAATTTAAGAATCCCGTGCAATTGGTCCAGAGTGAGCTTAGCGTAATTACTACTTATGTGATCTATTAAGACCTGATGCTGTCTATGTGGCTGTGGGATCAACAAACTGCAATGTTCTAATATGGAATATTGAAAAAAATACCACCGAATCATGGCTGCAAGGAGGCCATAATTTCCCAGTTACCTCTTGTTCATGGAGCCCTACAGGAAGGGGCCTAGCAACGTGTGACACCCGCAAGCATCTTGCAGTATGGAAATAAAAAAAAACAATTTTTGTTAAAATTAAATTCTAATATTAATGCTTTTGTAAGCGATGTCACAAATAACAGGTAAATGGTCGGATGGCACATGAGGAGCAGGCAGGGATTCGTATTTAAGAACTAAACTATCATCGGGAATATTATAGTGTAATACATCTTGACTAAAACTAACCCTGTCCAAAAAAATATAATCTAATAGACCATTGAAGCATGCGACCCATGTTGTATATTTTGGAAATCCAGTGGCACAAAATAGGCTTAGATTACTGATAAAACAAGGCTATACATAGATTCGAGAAATATACCGCTAATCTTGGATCAGGCAATATATTGATATTGTTTCGTAAATATGATGTAAGAATGAGCTCAACTGCAGCACTGTCGGGTTTGCTATTCCAATCTCCCATCAAGATTAACGACGGTGGTCGCTTAATTGTATAAAACTAAATATTTCATACATTTCGAATGCTTTCTCCTTCAATTTGATTGCGTAAAAAATGAATATAGTTTAAAATAACACTTGTTTGCACTAATCGGATATCATCTGCCCCTGGTGCAAAATAAAGATGAGTATTAACAGCTAATATTTCATTATCGTTTTCTTTATCCATCAAAAGGGAAACTTGTAAAACAGATTTCTGTTTGAGAGTATTTTTATACAAATCCGGATAATTAATTAAAGCATTACGTAAAACGTCACAGGAAGGATGAACAGCTAAACATGATGAAATTTCCATATCATATCCATACATAAATATATACTTTTCTTGTTTATAAAATATAGCAGACCCCTCCGTTCCATTAGTATTTTTAACAAATAAAACACCATCGTAGTTTTTTTTTTTTAAATTTGGGTACAAATATGAATCAAACAAATTTTGCTGACATTCCTGAAGCCCAAAAATATCAGCGTTATAATAAACCAATTCGTGTAGCAATAACCGTTTCCTATAGTCGATATTGAGGCAAAACGGCGAGACATTAGGATACATGACACGTGTGGCTAAATCGGTAGTAGTGTATCGATCCGCCAAGATATTGTAACTCAGAACACGAATTCCTGTATCGGCAGTAGATCGAATAAATCGGTATTCATACAAAAACGGACCCATATACGACAAAACTGGATCTTTCGAAGTCGTTTCAAAAAAATTTTCGTCTAAAAAAGTATTTTCAGAGTGACAGGGAAAGCATTTTAGTTTTAGATGCTTTCCAACATCGGCCTTTGTCGGGGTATAGCTCTTCGAGGTGGATAAAAGATTTTCGACATTTTTATCATCGATTCGGAACCATTTAAAAAGGCATTTTTCTGGATCGGTTCCTTTGATGTCAATGAGAAAATCGACTTCTAGCTTCTCCATAGGATACCGATTAATAACGAGTGATTTAAGGGTAACGGGATCTCGATAAATTTGATAAACTTCTTCACCAAGTATAAGTTTAAGAGCATTTCTAAAGCCGTGAAGATTTGTAGTCGACTCATCAATGCGAGATCCACTACCGTCCATTAAAGAAATGGAAGAATTTTCTTCGTTTTGAATGATTAGTTTTCGTTTGAGCAAAATTCGCCATAAAGTTGATGAAAGTGTTTGATTTTTATTTCGAACTAATTTTTGTTTTTTTCCACCTAAATTAAATAAAAGAACAATTTCCTTCTCTTCATTTTCTAAATTTCGAGCAATAATAAATTTAGTTGCCATTTCCGACATTAGTGTGAAACAATAACGACTGCGGCTGTTTTCCTTGAATGGGTACGCACGCGCACACCAGTTTCAACATGGCTGACGAAGAAGTACTCGAGCTTTTGTTTCCGTTGCCTCCGCAACATTATTATAAAAATTATAAGAATGAAAATATGAAAGAAAATACAGCGCCTCTACCTCCACCTATTATTGATCGAAAGTATCAATGTTTTGGTGTACCGTGTGATGTTAATTTATTTTTCTAATCATTATAGACTAATGATACATTGATAAAACCATTAGAAACACAAGGAATTCAAAATTTACGATCTCATGCGAATGGTTCGTTGCAATTATATCACGACTAGAGTACAAAGTAGAGATGCTCAAATTAAATCGCTCAATTCTGTTCAATTTTATCGATCTCATTAAAATTATATGTAATGATCCGACAGATGAAACAGTAATAAATAAAAATTTTTATGCAAATGCATCAAATTTACCATGTTACCCCCTAAACTCTTTGGACATAGTATTAAAATACACTCGAGTTAGCCTCTTACATAAAATTTTATTTCAGCCTCTAGAGAAGAGCGCGCTTTTTTTTAGCGCAGTTCTTCATTTAATGTATACATAATTATGAAGCTTTTACCTTCTAAATTTATGTTAAAAAAATATTATAATGGTTAGATTTTCCTGAATCTTAATAATGTATTTCCTATTAAGTTAATTTTTAACTAACAGCTGCCAAAGTAAGTTGTAGGAACGCAATCGACGTTAGTATTTTTCCAACGCAATATTATATAGAAAACTTGACAATCTATACTAAACATTAAAAATTTATATCCTTCGCTTAAAACATACTAACTAATTTCCTAAAACTAAATGTAACGAAAGCGCAACTGCCGATGGCGTTCATAAAGTACACTAAAACCTTCATATATTTATCAGAAAGGAAATTTTTCAGGAACAAATTATATTTACCTTTTTAATAATAAATATTTTTAAACTCATGCGCAATATCAAACAGGACTAAATTGCAACGCTGGCATCTTTAATGCTGCTAAGCCATCGATGCAAAATATATGTGAAAATCATCATAAAATATTGTTCAAGTTTTGAAATAATTGTGTGACTCGTTGTGACATTGAGTATGGCCATTACATTAATATATCATTAGGATGTATACGCCAGTTTGACAAAAATAGCTAAAAGAGTAAAGCTATAAACATAAAATTAAATCTCCAATGAAATAATTTGAACATAACATCCACCGCTCAAGCGCGGAATAGAATACTCGGCGAGCACAGCTTGTCTATTTTTGTGTGTTGTAAATACGATCATCCTCCTTCTTGATCGTGATATATTTTATTTATTTAAATTCATGTTATTTGCACTTATTTATTCTCCTAATAGTCAAACTGAAAATAAATGTTATATTTAATCTTATCACATGCTGTTTAGTATAAAAATAAATTGAATATTTCGGTTCTCTCCCTTTTTTGGATACATCATCATTTTAATAAAGCTTTCGCGTTTTTTTTAATGATCCATTTTTTTTGTTTATTTTATGAATTTAAACACCAATTGTATTACTAATCTTAAATATCTCTATACTAATGATTATATTACGAAAAAATCATATTTAGTTTTGGGTTAAACCATCCTTTTAATTTATTAATTAATATTAAATCTTACACCTTAACGGATTAAATTATTAAATATAACCTCGATTTTTCAATAAAATAGGGATTAAGATTGCCCAGATAATCGAGGAAAAAAATATGTATATTCCAAATAAAACAATCGAATCAATTTTTTATTTGCCTGTTTAATACGCGGCTATCACAGAAAGAATAAAAAAACACGCATGCGCGCAATGTTTATAACCATGCCGAACAAGATTACAGATATTTTTAACAGTGGCATCGAAATAACTTAATGTCTTATAATTTAAATAGATATTTTTTGATTTTTGGGATAATTATTGGTTTTCTTTTATAATTCCAACTGCAAAAGATTTTGTAAATCAAACTTATGACGTTTCTGAATATATACAAATAACAAATAATTTAAATTTTATTATGCAACATGTCTTTTAGCTTATACAAATGATTTATTTGAATAAAAATTATATCTAAATTAAATTATAAAGGGCTGCAACATAAATGGAGGGGAAAAAAGTTGTCTAAAAAAATCAAGTTTATATTTTTTCGAAAAATTATTCTTACTTTTCAAAATCGTTACATATCATACAGTTCAAAGAAATTTAAATTATCTTGCTTCACATTTGTTGTGTCTCAAACTACTTCTTGGAATCATCAAATCCTTAATTAAAGGGTTTGAAATTGTGAAAGGAAAATATTTATATCTTCAGCGATCTCTTCCTTTGTTATGCATCTTAAACTTATTCATCTGAGGGCTGACCATATATAACTTCAATTATTTATTCATTGTTCATATTTCAAAACATAGAAGGGATTGCATCTCAATTTTAATAAATAATTGGATATTCTTCATCAGATTCTGGCGGTGAGGCTTGTTTTATCACTCAAGTGTTTCCTATTTATTCCACATTCATCCAAAGAACTAGTGGTTTTGGAGGCATTTCTATTATAATCTATGAAAGATTTTTTTCATAACTTTTCACGTTGACTTGATCTTGTTTCTATCAACCGGTTTTTTCAATATTCGAAATTTTTGAAGTCCCAACATCTTATTTATTTAATTGTATCATTCATAATAACTTATATTTAAGTTATAAATTAATTCTATTTTTTCTTTTGTAATTATTGATAAAATATTCAAATCCAAATTACTGAAATTTATTTATTAGATCAAAATCTCGATTAAAATTTTAACAACAAGATGCTAGTCCCCTTTTACATTACAATTATGCCATTGGTGGCGCTTTTTTTGATTTATTTTATGCTGTAGCTGCTTTTTCTCACATATATTTATTTTCTTTCTCCCAATCAGGTAACCCAGGTTTTACTGTATCCTGTTTCTCTGCGACCATCAGATTTACAAGATGGGACGAAAGTCGCCGATTTCTGTAATTTTTTAAAAATTCTAGTTTGGCTCTTTATATTTTTTATGCTCTATTCTGATTACATGAATAAAAAAAATATAATGCAAAAACTTAGTGTTTTCAATTTTAATAAAATACAGTCATACTATTTTAAAGCTTTTCACATATTCGTCATATAATTCAGAATTTACTATTTTATAAATTACATCAATCTTTTCAGGTATAAGTTTCTCGTTTTTATGCCGAGATCTCTCAATTCAATGCGGATTAATATAGCGCCAATAATTTATCTCGAAAATGTGTTGGTTGAACGATCTGCTCGTATATTTAATCAAAGAAATTATTCCACAGAGCAATATTCAAACATTAACAAGCAACCTTAAACGTCGTTTTTGCATCTCTTGACCTTGACCTGAAATTGTTGTATTTCTTTTTTTTTATAGATTTTTCCTGTAAATGGTATTCAATCGGGCAAGCAATTTACTATTAATTTATTCCGGCTATATAATTTAACGATAATTGTATTTCATTACCATTTTAAAGTTTAAATAGGTGTGTGTTTTCATCTAAATTTTTATGCAGATTTGTAAAAATTAAAAATCTATGCAAACATTTAATATTAAGTTTGTGTCCGTGAGCTTTTATTGATGATTATCGTAATCCAACGAATTATTTTAAGTTATACTTTTTTATATCAGTCGTTTTGCATTATAAAAATTTTAGAAACTAATTAGACATTTTTTCCATATATCCTCGATATCTTTAACTCAACCTCAGAACATGACTTCATGCTCAAATAAATAATCCGATTAAAATCTTAAGTTTTTGATTTAGCCGTTATGAATCATGTGATGGCCGATTTAAATTACAAATTATATTTTTATACCCATTTATAATGTATTATTTAATTTTTAAATATATACCCTTTAAAAAAAAATTATTAGCACGGTATCGGGAGCACTTGTGTCTTCATACTCACGACTGGGATTAAAACTCTAGGATAAAAAAATAAAACTACGAACAATACCTAGGAATCGATGCGATCCGTTTTTAAAGCTTTGTTAATCAACCCCCCAAAGTAATTAAAAATAACTGATCTTTATATATTTATTCAAAATTAAACTCTATATAATAAATATAGATGATGAAATAATTACCGAAATTTTTCTTATATAACAGAATATAATCAGAGGTTAAATTCCAGTTTTTTGGTTGGAGGAAACCATTTTTCCAAATGCCTATATTTATATCGATTAAATATTGATTTAATGCAAATGACTTTTCATAATTTCGCATGCAGATTCTAGCTCGGCAAGTCGTTGAAGGTGTTATCATATGAAGAGTAAATTGATATTGATTAAAACATTAAGCCTGGCAGCCAGTTATATTTTTATTTATACTAAAACAAAAAATATAAACGATAAGTAACTGCTGAGGGGATAGCGCATATTATTAACAAGCAGAGCCAGAAAGATAAACAAATCTACACAGCTCAAAATTATAGCAACATTATCCGTATGAATTCGGTTCCACGTCAAAATTGTTAAGCCATATTAATATAATTAAAATAAATATGAAATATTTATTTTAAAATCTAGCTCATCGTTTCGCCTCCATGAAGCAAGCCAAGAATAAAAGGATCATAGAAGCAAACAACTCTGGGTAGTTCATTTCCCCCTTATTTGTTTAATTGATTTTTTTTCTTCTCAATATATCATATTAAGTTATTTTAATATTTCAAAATCTCTTTTTATTAATGTTTTTAGGATAAGATAACTTTCTCTAAAAAATATATGAATTCGGTTTAATATCCGAAATTATAATTAAAAAATATTGTTGCCATTAAATACACCTTTTTTTATTTCAATTCAACACGAGGGCATTCAATATCACGTAATAATAAAATAATCTATTTCTCATTTAGCTATGATAATTCTTTATAAAGCTTGCCCCATGCTTTTGTAATTTTTTTTACCCATTCTTGAAATCTTCCGGTGTTATTCTCTCAACCGTCTTTTCTATTTGTTCCAAGGCAATACTTTGATCACGATTGTCACACATGATTTGTTCCAACTTTATCAGGTAGAAAATAAAATTTCTATTATATTAACATCGATGAATGAGATAAGGAGGAAAACTTTTTGATACTCATTTCATTTTATTATATTTTCGATTTTTTTATTATGGTAAAATCTTACATCGTTCATGAAAAAAGTGGCATCTTGTATGTTATCTCCTGCAAGTTTCACAATCAAATCATAATGTAACTAACGGAATATAACAGCGTTATATGACGCTATTCTCGTTTTGTTAAGATTGAGTTATTTTGAGGATTTTTAATAGCTGTGGCAGATATATTTTTATTTTTGATATTTGATGGAGTTATAGCTGCTGTTTATTTTTTTTCTAAAAGGGAGGTAAATGCAATTTTATACACCCAGACTCCTTAATGGGCATTGATAGGCAATCTATTTGTTAAAAAATATTTAAAGCCTTACCTTGTAAAATAGGCTTCTACAAACAACGACTTTTATCCGCTCACATCTTCCTTTTTTAGACAGCTGAATTAGTTAAGATAATTAAAAACTAACGTTCAATTTCGCGAATGAGTCTGAAATATTTTTGCGACAAACAGAGATTTCGGAGGCATATTCAAACTTAGCAATGTATAAGTATGATGTTCATTAATGCAATTTTCAAACAACATCAGAACATTTTCATAGATATTTGCATTAAAATTTCATACTTTTCTTTCCTTGTTAAACCAAAAAATTGTCTTATATTTTATGACTGGGTAGCCATTAATTTCTTTTCAATACCAAAAATTAAGACTGCTGATGACATAGAAGCGGCTGAATTTCTTTCTTACGGCAAAATTATGCGTTCTCTTAAAAATGTCACAAGTTGACTGATTTCTTGATCTGTTATTATTTTGTGTATTCTCATTATTAATTTGTGACATTCATTATTTATTTACATTTTTTTTCAAAATTTTAAAGTGAATATCTCCACTCTTATTTTTTGATGCTCTTAGGATGCACGACGAAATGGTTTCGTAGTTTGAATCTCTTAAAGTTCTGATTGAAGGACAAAACGTGTAATCCATATATTTCAAATAAACGTTATGAGAGATTTTTGTTTAAATGTATATTAGTATTAATATGAAGACAATATGTCGTCTTTTATTTGTAAAACTAAGGAAAAATCGGTTGTAAGCTTTTCATGCTGCTACTATAAAATTACTGTTAAATCAATTTTCATTGAAAACTAAGTCGTGGTCGACGACATCATCATGATGGTACGGGTGCTTCTTAAAGTGAAGATGAAAATTCCCCTGAAAAAAAGAATCGAAACAGTATTTCAATGTCTTTTGGGGATATCTTATGCCGTTTATTTATTTCTTCTCTATGCAATTTACATAAACGTTTCCGTTAGAATAAATAATGAACGATCAAGTTATTTATCTTAATTCATTAAGATTATTCCAATCTTTTTTTTCAGAAACTTTTGTATTGTAATCGATGGTGACCACTAATTATCACATTTTCAGGATGGCCAAAATATTTATTTTACATTCATCTATAACATTTTAAACACTAAATACTTGTTTCAATTTAAATTTAAAATAATCTTTTTCAATGAATTAGAAATTACATTAAATGAGAATCGAGAAATAAGTATTTGGTTGGAACTAACCTGCTATGCTATAGGTATTAATCTGCAGCACCTTTAAGAAAATTAATAATTTTTTTCAATCATGAGTCATATTTTGCCAATGATACATGAATTATTGGGGCTGAGATATAAGTTACACCAAAAAATTTCCGCCAATATTTTTTCCACGATTTCTAGGTATTTATTATTAAGCAGGGGGGGGGCGATAATAAACGGCGTAATGAAGTAAAGTAATTCATCGTTCTTTCCTATTTGAAAAGGAGAGGGTCATTCACAACTTCCAGTCATATATCATGGTGAATTATTTTCTCTTATGAAAGGCAATAATGTTTCTGCATTAATTCTTTCAACATGTATAAGACTAAATTTGTCATATTTACACGAAGCGTCAGTTTTTTATAACATCCAATCAATCATAAAATTTAACGATCAGTAATTCACTAGTCATAGTTTCTCTCAATATTGATTTCCATTTATGGAAAATTTTGATTATTTTCAAATTTAACTAAGTCTGCTTCTGATATATGTATTTTTCAAAAAAATTCAACCATTACAATATTAATTGCTTATTCGTATTTATGCATTTGTCTATTTGTGCGGCCCAAGAAGACATTTAGCCATTGGCATGTCTTCCTTTACCTTTATCCATAATTTTAAACAATCATCAATATTTGATTCTTGTATAAAACTCTTTTACAAAAGTTTACCAAGCGACAAGCATTTTCAATATCAAGTATAGAGTTTTTGACTAATCCCTAATAGGTCTACCAGAAATCGTAATAGAAATAATTTTTAATACTCTTCATTAGCCAATTCATACATTAAACCGTATGAAATCCATACTATTTTGGGGATAAACTTGTTTCAGAAGTCTTTTATATTAAATATTTCAACCCATCGATATTTTGACCTTTAGGTTATTATCAATTTACGCTAGCACCGACTTGCTAGCGTTCTTCCTCGAAATCTCTGATTTAATTTTTTTGAGAGTTTTGGACATAAAATATTTCTCTTGGTAAAATATAATTTTGAATTTGTTTTGCTATCAGTGAAAGGTTATTTTAAACTAAAAATTATCTTGGATTTGTCTCTTTAAAATTTTTATATTATCAATACGAAATGAATTAACACGTTTAATAAGTTAGAACACGATTTAAACACTAGATTGATTAAAAGGTGGTTATTTTTTATTTAAGTTTTCTTTCGAGATATTTTTATCAGCATCATTTAGTATCTGGAAGGAAATTTAACCGAGTTAAGATTTCGCCTATGAAGCTGGATTTAGAGGATAAGTATAGATTTTTTAATTCGAGATATCTAAAATTAATAAAAACAAAAAATCTTAAATTTTGATAGGAGCACAATATTGTTTCATACAAGTATTAATCTAAGCGTTAATAAGGAAATTTTCAGCTATTCTAAACCATCTAAGACGCCGATAATATTTTGAGTATTTTTGAACTATTATTTTATGATGTTTATTGTACTCTTTTTTTTGTGAACATATTTCCACCCCAGCTAACATTTTGTTCTTTTTTTTTGAATTGTTGTTAACATTAATATAGTTTCAAAATTTTAACGAATTTTCATATCACAAGACGATTTGAGCCTGCTAATTTGAAAATGTACTAAGCCACGTTTCTACATTATTATTTTTTCTTGCTTACTTGTTAAATGTAGATTCGAGAAAATTCCTAAACAAAACAGAACACATGAACTTTTTTTGCTGATCTAATATAGTTCCTTCTATGTTAAGGTGTTCAAAATAGTTTAATAGCGTTTTTACAATCTCAGACTTGTTTGAATAAAATGGAAAAATCAAATCTGATTCAAATCAATTATAAGCATTGGCAGAGGATGGGATATTAATCCAAGGCGGAGTAACATTTTAATACGAATTACCTAGTCTAAGGCAGTTGAGTATCTATTACCAACGGTACAGTTAATATCTTATTAATATTGCACCAAACAAAAAGAACTGATGCATGGATTAAGTTTCCTCAAACTTTGATCGATAATTGAAAAGTGTATATACGTTTCGAGATCTGTTCGCTAATAAAATATAAACTAACGCCAAAATATATGTTTGAATGAATTTGGTAGGCCTAGAAAAATAGGTTTAGTAGCACAGCTTTTTAGATACTACTACTCAATACACCATCGTTTGAAAACAGTTAATAATTTCATATTGGTTTCAGTTTCAAAAAAAGCATCCACGTGTCATCGTGCTATCTTTCGAAAAAAAAATCTTTTCGTTTAAGAAAGAAATGGGATTTTTTGTTGAGATAGTAAAGATTGTAGAATCGATAGAATTTGTTAAGGCTATATCTGAATGTCTTCGAATTTTCAGCACGCATCTGCCAAGACTAATTATTGGTAGCGTTGCCTCATCAAATGATTGAGAAACATTAATTATGCTGGCTGCAATTAATTGTTGTATACTTAATGGGAGAAGACCTTAAACTATCTTTCACTGTATGAATAATACAATGTGCTTCAATGTTACTTAAGTCAGAAGCATGCGTATCGTCATTTGTGTATTTTACCACCAACTCGTTCTTAGGGTTTCTCTGGCTTTAAAAATTGTTCTTTTATAATCTGTTTAGTGTTATTACAAAACACCTTTCTATTGTTTCTTTCTCTTAACTATATGCCAGTCTATCATTAATAGTAGACCCCCCGTTAACATTTCTTATACATTTCGATATCAATCTAAATGAACTATTATGTCAATTAACTAAAGGCTACTCAAAAGCTTATTTAAAATTAAAAATACTCCAAACTAGTATAAATTGTTAAACATATTTAAATTGTATAAATAAAAAGATTTTTAGAAAACCAAGCAATAACATTAAAATAAACGGATTTAAACCATCTTTTCTTTCATTTGTTTCTAACTTTTTTCTCAGAAATGGTAAATAACATCAAATACGTAGATTGGTAGATCTTACTTTGCAGATGTTTCTTGTTCTTGTTCTTATTGTTTTTTTTTAATTCAAATTGACCCAATTTGTTCAATGATATTGTTAATATGCTTCTTTTCATAATAAAACATTTTTCATTATTTTACCTTAAAAACTACACGAATTATATATAAAATTATTTGCTTGGGATCGTGTTGTCGAAATTGACAAATATATCACATGTTTAACATCTCTATCGTTGTAACTAAGATTTGTTGAAATATTATTTTTCGATTAAATTAGTACAAACCTATCAATTTCTGATGATTTAAATTTTATTTAAACCTTGAGCATTGTGTTATAAAATGAGTTCTAATTCATTCAACACTTATCTTAAAATAATTCGCCAACCTTAAATTATTAAAAAAAAACTAATATCTACGACAACGATTTTACTTTATTTAAATACAATTTTTATTCACCTTTCAAGTGTTATATTATTTTTGATTAAAAATCTTTCATCTTTTAAATTAATAGAAATTGGAAAAAATTGAACAGCTACGTTTACTTTTTGTCAATTTTCATCATATGATCAATGAGATGCGTCTTCATCAGGTATAAATTTATAATTTCATTCTTAAGGCCTTGGAAATGCTCAAACTTTTACTTTATCGTCAAATAAATGCCACTAATGCAAAAATTAACGAAATTCAAGAGTACTTGGTGTTTTATCTTATCATAGTAAAAATAAACAAATAGAAGATTTGATTGGAAAAGTTAAATCACAAATTTATCTATTAACATGTAAATTTACTAACTTAGTCAAGGACAGCTAATTAGTTTACAAAATTTTACGAGCAGTTATTACACTTTATCGAATGTTTTTAAATATTTCTTTATTTATGAAACTACCATCTAAAAACAGGGCTTACATTGATTTTAATAAAAAACAAATAAAATTAAGAGTTAATTTTCAAACTTTGTATCAAAATTAATGCAAATTTCATCAATAATTTACACTAATCTTGTAAAGTGTATATTTATTGCGTATTATTATTATTAAATTTTATAAACTGAATTATAAAATCAAAAGATAAAATTTTTTTATAATGCTTTTAGATATTAAACACCAATCAAAGCATCAGAATAAAATTTAAAGTTTCAACAAATAAATTATTAATTTAATAAAAATAATATTAAAAAAATTCGAAAAAACGGTCATTCGGTAAAATGGCCTTAACTCATTTTACGGTATGGGAATATTAGTCGCACATGAAGTGTAGTCGCCAAGTATTTAGTACTCATTGGATTATTTTTTTATTAAATATTTAAAAAATAGGATATTTAAGTTGATTTTAGATACATAAAAAAAATGAACTAAAATAATGGGCTTCTAATATTTTTCATTTGGTATAATAGGTTTGATCTGCACTTTGTTCGAGAGTAATTCTATCTGTTTCGAATAAGTCGGATTGCATTATTTTTGCAGAGGTACTAAAATTCTTGGGATATGAAATGCGAACTGTTATCGGATACAACTATTTGAGAAATTTTGTATCTTGTAAAACTTATTTTTCATATGCTCTTGCCTTTTGTTTTTGTTTACTGGTAGATCAGTCCAGTTTGAAAAAGAATCGACTTTGACGATTCACATGTATTAGTCAACGGGGCCAGAAAAATTGATATGGAACCTTTCCCAGAGCATTTCTGCAACGTTACAATGAAAAGGAGACTACGGGGTATTCCGAGGAAAAAATTCCAAAAATTATGTTCCTTTTTTTCATTAACTGTTCTAATGTAATACCATACGCAAAATCTAACAACACTCTGATGCAGACAAATAAAACATAATTCCTTTAAATATTTAAATGCGACTTGGATAATTA
This sequence comes from Henneguya salminicola, assembly GCA_009887335.1. NCBI lineage: Eukaryota > Metazoa > Cnidaria > Myxozoa > Bivalvulida > Myxobolidae > Henneguya > Henneguya salminicola. The sequence goes on along the minus strand of SGJC01000318.1, from coordinate 848 downwards.
AAAGCTGAAATATAAAATCATTATCTTTTTGATATCATCCTCCTAAATATCAACTCTTTGTATCTTTTACTATTTTTATTTTTTCAATCCCAAAACAATGTATCGTATTTCTCATAGTAATAATACCCGGATACGAGCTTTTAGAATGCTATTTTCTTATATACGGTTACGTTTTGAGGACATTACCTTTGGCAAGCTTTTTATCGCTAAAATGTTTTCAAATAAAAAATATACCAACGATCGTGAAATACTTGTATGTTATTTATTAAACATAGCAACTTGTCGTAGTTTGAAACACCGATTTCCATAAATCAACAAAGGTAAGCAATTTTTGACTGTTTCAAACATTGAGATGTTACTCAAAAATTTATGCGTTTCTATTACTTATTTTTAATAGCAAATATTTTTCTGAATTAACCGAAACTATTGCGAGTATTTTTGGGGAATATGCGTACTTCTGCTGCTATAAACGTCACATTCCCTCAGCTATCCTTTTTGATATTTTTTAAACCGCATTTTATAATTGTTTAAGTGAATATGTTCTCTTATCATTTTAGCAAAATTATACATATATGCGTAATGAAATTAACCCCAATAACACATAAGTTCATGTTCATATTCTACTTTGAACTTTTTACAACCATTCAGATTTTAATATATTTGTTTAAAGGTAGTATTTTAGGCTTTAAACGAGATCCAGCATATTCCATGAAAAAAAATATTGTTTTGAATTTTATATTTTAATTAAAAACTTAAAGAGTTATTAATATTTTGACGGGATATAATGCATTTTTTAATTCCAAAACTTAATTTAAAATGCGTGTGAATCATATCGATTCATGCATTTT
>SGJC01000317.1:0-16379 GCA_009887335.1 Henneguya salminicola | reverse complement strand
GTACAAAAAAAAAAAATAATAATTTAACACAGTTGGATTTGCAATAAATTAAGCCCTTAAATAAATAAACGCTCACATGCTCAACTTAATTCTATCATCAATAATTTAAAGTCATTAAATATCGACTCCACTCGTTTCTTAGTAGATTTAATGATGTAAAAATTTTCCAATGTAAATCACGTACTTTTTATCATTCGGTATCATTGGAATAATTTGCACTTACTCAGTGACATATTTTTTAAACATTTTAAGTTTAGACCCTTACGTAATTTGGCCCCTTGAGTCACGATTAGAGTTTACAGTTGGGAAAACATAGAGATTACTTTAAATGTTAAAATATAGCCTTTTTTATTCGACAACATGGTAGTATCAAGTAGGATTTTTTGTTAGATTGTTGTTAAAGTTGATCAACATAGTAGGGTGGAGTATTAAAAACAAAAATTGGTTCAGATTAATCTCTCCATCTTATGTATACCCCAACGCCACATATAATCACCTATATCTCAAAGCATCTATGGTGTTTAATATCCTTTAAGACACCCTACTTCCTTTATTTCGACGAATACACCCGAATTAAGAGTTTCTCACTCACGACTATACGCGGTTCTCAACGATAGAATTAGACAATTAATTCAAAATAAAAATATTCATTGACTATACAATGATGAACTTTTCTCTAAATGCCAGTAGTTTAATGGAAGGGTCTTAGATCCACCAGTAGACGGGAAGGATATTTTGATGGAAGGTTGGCCTATTTTATGTAACTTAGGCTTTTTCGGTATAAGGTTTCATAACTTTGCATACACCCAGTAGTTTAAGTATCCTAACAGTTAAAAGATCAATATTATTAAAAAATATCCTATAAATTGAGTTGGAGAAACCGTGATTTTTTTCTGAAGAAATAAAAATAAAATTTTTTAATGTGAAAAAAACCTATTTTAAATTGCCGAAAATCTCGACTATAAGACGCACCCCCAAAATTTAACTCGATTGGAAAATAAAGATTTTTATTAAAAAGTTGTTGCATCGATAAATAATGTTTTAAACCAAAATATTTTGTTTGAATATTGCTCGAATTAATTGCCAATTATGGAGAGACTGGCTACGGAGACTTGAGTGCAATGCTTTATATATTTTTCTTCAGTCATGCTTTTTTATTACCCCTGAATTTGGTTCAAAATCTAAACTCTAAACCTCAACCCTCACCCTGACCCTGACCCATTCCTAACCCTACTATTTAACTCCAACACTTCAACCCTAAACTTACGCACAAAAATAAACCAAAGACAAACCCTAACCTTTACTTGTTAATAGAATCGGTAGGAAAAATCCAGGGGTGGGGTAAAATTTGGGGTGAATTAAAATAATTCGCGTTTTTTTCATGGGAGACGTGTAGATCTTGAAAATAGCGTTTTAATACATTTAGTACCCCCAGGGCTGAAAGGGACATTGTCAACCAACACCTAGAGAAATATCAAACGTAAAAAAAATTAAATCTATCTATGTATAAGACGCCCTTTATTTTTTGCCACCTAAATGACGGGAAAGGGTGTGTCTCATAGTTGAGATTTTACGGTATATTTTGTTTATTTTTTTCAGAAATCTACTCAATTCCACAGTAAAAGGTCTTATATTTTTCGTCTCACAAAATTTAAATTACAATAGATATGATCATCCTAGGCTTTACCATTCAAGACCTTTTACAGGTAGCGAAACAAACTATACTCTGATAGTGTCATATTTGGCTAATATTGTGAGTATAACAACAACCGATTCCTCCAGAGCTGCAGAAATTTTTTACGAGGGACCAGATTTGTACGAGAACTAGTGTTAGCATTGTTAAACACCATACCATTGCGATAAAAAAAAACCTTGAATCATGTGTCAGAATTAATTTATTAAATTGATGACAAAATTGGTCTAACATTATGGTTTTCTTTCTTGGAAAAAACATAAAAATCCCCATATTTTTGAAATCTTAACAACCCGACACCTTAATTTTAATTCGGTAAATATCTCCTATTAAATTATTTTGATCAAAATCTGGACTCTATGATGAGTTCTATTTCATTATATTTTTTTTGGGGGTGGTATATTATTCCGTTAATATTATCATACGTTTTATGCACGTTCAATGAGAAAATCGCGATTTCCAGGCAAATGCGCAAAATCCTTATTTTTAATTTTTTATGATAAAACCAGCGTATGTTTAATTAATAACAGCCTTAAATAAATGATAAGGATTAATTTATTTGTATCCCTATCTCAGTGTAGCATAAAAAATGCAAGCAAAATTTAATGAGAAAACATCAAAAACAACTAAAGCCTTGTCTACACCATCTTCGATTTCAGAAGGATAATATAATTTGCGAATAAAGATCTCAACCATTTAAATTTTAATTGTTTTCTATAATTTTATTGTAATTAATTTAACTGAAAAGAATTTGTGGTTAACGGTTGATGCGGAAAGTTGGGAACTAATCTGAAAAATGATCCTTAGATTTTTATGAAGTGAGATGGAAAAATAATAGGCAAACTAAATCTCCTTAATATCTTTTGATTCTTCAAATATATATTAGAGCTGGCTTCATTTTGAACGGCAACTAACTGACACTCGGGAAAAAAAACTTATTAAGGTATCTTAGCTTACAACTGCCACAGTATTTTTTGTTAGTTAATATTTAGTTGGAGTTTAAGACACCGCCCCCTTCAAAGAATCAGAATCTGTGTATGAAAAAAAAATATGATTAAGCCTAAGAATAATAAAAAAAAATTTTTTTTTTGTAAATTATCATAATTAAAATCTTCGCTGAATGATAGAATAAAACCTCCACCTCCCGTCTATTTTTTTATGAACATGCGCGATTTATATTAGTAATTTCTTTCTTATAATATTTCTATTTCGAAAAATATAATTATATTCTCAATATAATTATTTATAACGTTATTTTCATCTATTTTTAGAAAATTTGGCTTAGTCCTTGGCGTGATGGAAACATCAGATCGTTCGCGCATGCTCTAAAAATATAGGGGGTTTTATTTTACCTTTGATCCAAAATCTTAAAAAATTATAAAGAATATTATTATATTTTAAATAGTTACTAATATAAAGCAAAAAATTTTTGCGGAATATTCAAAACGCAATTAATCGCATGTGCAAATGCGCACACTTAATGAGATTAATTTATACAATATCTTACCATAATGAAGGATCAAACTTTTTAGCCTGTCCGTGTAGTTTTAAATGGCTTTAAAAGCTAGATTTTGATATCTTAAGATTTTCAATAATTTTATGTGTCGTTTAACATCGAGTAGATTAAATCGTTATTTCATGAGTATTGCGCATCTTTAACATTAAAATATCCAGTTCTATATTTTATAGGTCGATTCTGACGGAACGTAGTATTGAGCCATCCTCATAGAGGCCCCATCAATTTTGATGGGCTTGTACAGCATTTTTTATTAAGTTAGAAATTAAGCGTTGGAATATGAAGAAAATGTTTTTTTCCCTATTTTTAATTTAGAAAATGAAACTAGACAAGCAATTTTTAAAGAATTCGTTATTTTGTATTTCCTTCATGTTTGACATAACCGCCGTCACGTTACAAAATCTATTATTGGCCAAACCAATCCATTTTTTTAATTTCTCTAGATATATAGGTGGAATTTTTATACCGGGATCGGATGCCCTAGTAAATTGGGCATTCGTGGTGGTTTACTATAAAAACACCATGTAGGAAAATTTTTATGTATTATTCCTTAAGAGGCAAATATGGAAATGAGATCGATAAGAGTCATAATCCATAGAAATTGGCAAGCCGAAGCTTAATTCGTGAAACTGGCATTTTTGATACTGTTTCTAAGCTTTCGTTAGGGTCTATTTATTGGACAAAAAAAATATTTTTCTTCTGATTTGAATTTATTTAGAATTATAAATAGCCTTACTAAATACTTACTCACTATTATTTAAATAGATTTGACTAGTTTAACTGAGGTTAAGTTCGCAATCTTCATACATGAAAGTTATGCTTGTTTAAAGGGTGTAAGATCGCATATTTCTTTAAGATTAGTGGTAAAAAGTTGAAACTAAGATTACGCCCAAGTAATCGCTCGCGATTAAGATTCCGCCAAAATCCGCACATAATATATCATTGGAACTGTGTAAAAAAAGCGCCAAAATTGAGTTGTAAGAATTTTATGTCAGTTTTTAAGGAGTTAACTAAAGGGGTTCTTTATTTTTAGTATTTTATTTTTTATGATTGTATTAGGGTTGGGTTTGAATTTTTATGATATATGCCACTTTTTAATTTTTTGAGATTATTATACTTGAAAAAGCCGAATCAGTATTTTCTACTTTTATGTAAAAATACAACGTTTGTAAAAGCTAGTACACTCGGTTCTGATTTTTTTGCAATCTAAAAAAAAATTATTATAAAAATTAAAATACCTCAGATTCTTTTTAATATTTTAAATGGAATTACTCATTGCACACATCAAAGGTAGACTTTTTTAACCGATTAGTGCTCATGCGTAGTTAACCAAACCCAGTTTCCGTTTGATTCAATTCTTGCAAAAAGTGTACACAGCATAAATAATCTAGTGTATTTTATAAAATTTTTAAAAATAAATTTTAGTGATAAGCAGAATAGAATTTAATTGAAATCATGGTTTAAGTTGGTTTAGTATAAAAGGCCGACAGGTAAAAAGTCCAAATTATCTTTGGAATCTGGTAGGAGTCTGACTAAAAGCTAAAATGGGCAAGAATAACAGCGTAAAAAAGATTTAAAATTTTAAGCATTAAAATTAATAGTACAATTTAGATTTAGTTTAGATAGTTATTTCCAATTAATTGGAAATTATTCGTAATTAATCTGAAGATTTAAAAAAAAAATTCAGGATTAACGATAAAAAAGTTGAAAATAAATAATTTAATATATGTATCTCCCTTTGTCATCCAGATGTTAACCAAATGGACAGATTCGTCATTGATTTTAAGGGAAAATATCAAGCCAGAGAACAAACCATTAATTAGGAATTAAATGCATAATTTTTGCTCGATTAGTTTTGAATCAATAGAAGCAGGTATTGGTTGTTTATATTTCAAAGCCTTTCATGAATACATTGAAAAAAAATTGACTCGGCATTATAGTGACAATATATACATTTAAAGCTTTTTTTCTAGTCTGGATGGCGTAAGTAGAAAGCGTTCATCTTATCGATATGACTTTTAGTGTCTTCTTGGTTATGTTATCCAATTTGACATGATGCCCTTTTTGACAAAAAAAAAGCATAATTACGGGGGTGATATAAACTAAACTTTATCCAACATTGTTGATTCGCGCTAGGAATAGCGCAGAGACATTTTCTCGCTGGATTTCAAAACTGATCTCAAATTCCTGTTTGTTCGTATGCGAAAATAAAATGATTTCTGTTCGACAAAACTCATTCATAGTTTATAAAAAAAAACTGTTCAATAATTGAGTTTAAAATTTTCAATTAACTGTTAATATCCATGTAATTTGAGCGCAAAATTTTTAATTTTACGTTTTGTGGCTGACGGTTAAAGTTCCTAATCGTGCTTTTCCCTCACCGCGAGGTGATATTAATGGTTTTTATTTTTTTACAGATTTTAAAATAAATCATCATATTGTTAAGAAACTCATAATTAAAAACATGAAATAAATAATTTATATTTGAATAAATTATTTATTTTAAAACATGCAAGTAACCTTTACAAATATCTGCTGGATGTTTTCGTCACTTTTCAAACTCCCCTTAGAAACCATCAAGAAGATTTTCAACAATATTTTCTCTTTCACCGAGAGAATTTGTCATATTCCAATAGTACTTGAATATTAAAGAGCATTGCAGGACCCTTCAATTATATTTATGGGAGATCAAGCTAATGGATCTCGAAATGTAGCGGAAAGGCTTACCGTTTGATAGGTATAATATTTCCAGATTAGAATAACTGCTTAAGCCATCTGTAATGTCGATTGACTATGGAAGCACATGGGTACGTAGTATGATGGCTAATAACGTTGTTTTCGTTCTATTTGGAACTCCAACCAATGCTGTTTTATGTCCTGGGATTCTTTCTAGCCCCCCCCCCTTCACTTTCAACTGGATGGCTTCGAGGATATTTTTTTCAGAGTTTAGACTCTGAATTTTCAGCCATAATTCAAGGCCCTCCTACATAAAAATTTATACTAACGGTTGATGAGATCTTATATTCTGGTGCGGTATTTTAAGAGTGTCCTGTAACTGTGATCCTTCGCTGTCTTTTTGATGCACACAACCAAAAATATGCCCACATACAAATTTCAAATTGCAATTTACATTTTTTAAATAAGGCCCTGTTATTAATAGAATGTCTGAATCTAAAGCTTTTTAATAGAGCACTTGAATACTTGGTTTGTAAGGGAAGATTTGTGTTCCTCCATTCTTCACACAATTGGTGGCACTAATATATTTTTTTGATACAAGATATTTTATTGCCTTTTCTTGTGAAATAAAGATTCCAAATTTCTAGATATTGAGTCAAGGATATAGATTATGCTTGTCTATTAGTGTTTTACAAAATAGAGAATTCTCAAATTAGTTTCGATAAAATAAACATAATTAATTCAATAAACTTTTTTGATATTAAAATTGTTAAAAGGCATTAACAAATCTTTCGTCAGAGTTATGCCATTATTATCGCCGCGCGGCGACGCGGCATGGCATTTAACAAGATACGAAAGTTAAAATTTCTTGTATTTTTAGGTATTCTTTTAAAAATATTCCGAATTTTTAGACTTTTAATTTTATGAGGAAATTTTTGTTGCTATTTTACACGAGCATTGTAGTGGTTGTGATTATAAGGCGTAATCTTGGTATTATTCTTAAAATCTCTTTTTTGCGTTTAAATGATTTTACCCAGAGTAAAAATCATGTTAAATTCTATCTTCTTGTAACAAAAACAATTGATTTATCTGATTTCGTAAAATTCTTTAAATCTGTGTTCGAGATAAAATTTAGAGACAAGTCCGATTCAAAAACAAAAAATCATGAATAACGATCAAACTGCGCAAGCGCAGCAGGCATAATGGCCTTACAATCTATAAACGCATTAAATGAAATGGATCTTTTTTTAATTGATTTATTGAAATAATGTGATACAATTTTAGTCATTAAATTTTTTGCAATATTATTTTGCGATAAATTTCGAAAATAACTTTTGTATTGAAAAAAACAAGTAATTTTGACTGATTTTCTTCTGCTGAACTAAAACAAAATATATTTCAGAAACTGCTTGATTGGGGTACTCTAAATGAGAAAATAGATTGCCAACGGATAAATGGAATTCATATCCTAAACTTTTTAACTCTTATAAGAGGTATAAAAAATAGAACGACGCGATACATATGACACTTATAAAATAATAGATGCTATTAAATTTAAGCTCTTCGGGCTTGGCGTGTTATTTAAATTTGAACAACGTTATTTTAAACCCTTTTACATAAAGTTAAGATATTTTATTTCGAAAATTTGTGCAAAGAAATAGAATTAAAAGTTAAGAATTTTTCAAGATTATTAAATGAAAATTAATTAAGATTGAAATATTCAGATTAAATAGTTAAAGGCTTAAAGAATAAATTCAACGGTTTTTATGCTTGCAGTTTTATTGTTACTTATCTTTTATTGTCTAGAAAAAACAATAGAACACGAAAATTAAGCATTTGAATGTTTGCGGCATGAGTTGTTAAAATACACGACGCGTGCGCTAATAATATATCCTCATGCTCTTAATTTAATACCATCATGAGTGAAATTATTTCTAATGTTTCAGAGGTTCAAACTGTACCAAAAACAAGTCCATGTGCTAGATATCAAAGACATGATAAATCGTTGGAGAATTTAATTGGAATTGGATCTACATATATGGGAATGGACTTAGAGGAAGGGATTGAAGTTCTTTGGGTTGAACTTAACTCCAAAAATTCAGACCTTGTTAGAATACGTCATCATTTTGACACTATAATTCGATTTGACCATCCGAATCTACTTAGATGCCGTACATATTGGATTGAAGAAAATATAGAGGAGGTTGTACTTTATGTTATATGCGAACTCATTAGTAATACATTAGTGCATTTTATAAAACGAACGAAATTAAATAATAAATCTATACCCTTAAAAACACAAATTCGCATAAGTAAGCAAATTCTTTTTGGCTTAAATTACTTAAATTGTCAAAATCCACCGTATTTTATTCCAAAACTGAGCTCTAAGATTGTTTTTATGACGCATGATGGCACCATAAAACTTTCAACCCTTATTCCCAATCAAAACATACATGCTCTTTTAATTGGAAAAGAAGTTGCTGAATTTAATGATGGTGATCAATTATATGAAAGCATTGTAAATTTTGGCAAAATAATTTATGCTATGGTTGTTCTTGATTTGACGGTAGACGGTCTGGGGCAACTTATTAAAAATTCCCAAGAAATCGAGGGACTTACAAAAGAGCAGATTGATCTTCTTATTATGATTGTCAAAAATAAAAACATTAAAATTTCGGATCTTTTCAGAAGTCGTCTTCTTTTTCAATTTCCTACTCTTAAATTATTATCCGGCGCTGCGATATTGAGAAATAGAATTGATTTGTCAAGTTTTAATCTTGAATTTGATCCAAATGATGTTTTCGCCACATTTAAGGATGTTAATAGAGAGGTAATACTATTTTTTTGTCATTTTAGATTTCATATTCGGATGTTCCATCGCTTACAATTGACGACTATTTATTGGAAATAAAGCAGGGTCTTCATCCTCTTGCTATTATAGCATATTATGACGGCTACCGTCGATCTGCTGATATATCAAGATGTATTTCTCCAACTTCTTTTGTAATACCTCTTCTTTTTATTTTTTTAGAGACGGCAGGGCTCTAATGAGATCTATGATTCACCAACAAACATTAAATCTGAGGATGATAATTTCCCGGCTTTAGACGATTTAGGTGGAATTTTAGCTGTTCAATGTCGACAGATTACATTATCTCTTCCATTATCTCCCCCAAGTGCGAATAATCCAACAAAACTTAAAATTTCTTTTCTTTATGAAAATTATTATTGTCGCTTGGTTGAGACTGATGTATCTTTAGAAAACATTACCGCTGAATCCCTTGTAGAAGATCTTATTAATGAGAAGTTAATAAGTGATAAATATAAATCTTACATTATTGAATTAATAGGCCGAACACTCAAAGGAGAAGAGGTTTCTCTTATACTTACATCTAAATAATATAATTTGTATATATTTTATTAATTAGAAATTTGCATTTGTTGCCCTTTTTTTATGTTATTCATATCCGAAACTAATTTCTAACTTGTATGATCTTGCAACAAATAAGAGGTCCTGCATTGCATCTTAGTTTAATAAATAGGGTTAAACCCATTTATCGGTGACTCAATGTAATTAAGTTAATCGTATCTTTTAAGTTTTTTTTATGATACTCATAGCTGATATGTTCCCTGCAAACAAAATGCAAATCCCAACACGAAAAATATTTTTAAATCACCTAAAAATAGAAAATCATGTCAATAAAATGTGGTACACGTATTAAAACTATTTATAACGATTTGTTTTTTTTATAAATTCTTAAACTTTTATATTCTCTGCATGAAAAGATATTAATTTCCAGTCAGATTGATATTAAAAAACACGGCCCTTAAATCAATCGCCATGTCAGGGGCAGCCTATAATCTTTCTCCCCCTCTTCTGATAGGATCTTGCTATGAAATTATACATATTGACTGCACATCAATGATTTAACAGGGATATTTTAACTGTATAATATTCCGATTTTTTTTCAAACAACTTCTCTAATGGCATCTCCCTACCCTTTTAGGACTGCTTTCCAATTCTTATCCCTTCCTCGCACACAAAAATAAGTCATATATTTACTTAATATAAATATTTGGGAAATAAATTTAACTGTCTGATTAATTAGGATAAAATTCTGACCCACAATTTACAAAACCCCCTTCGATTTCACAGCGGATCCCTTCTCAAGTATGCCATAGCTCTAACCCGACAGCTAAAAATAAGTTTATAATGCAACAAATATTTATAAATGCCGTTAAAATGTAATATTAATTGTTGTAGCAAGAAAAAAAACAAAAATAATTCAAAGTGTATCGTTTTTTTTTTATTTAAAAAAAACAATTACATTCTCGCTTTTTTTCGGGCTGTTTCTAGAATTCAAAACGAAAAAGCCCATCGATATTAAATAAATTTGTAATCAAAAATATACTCTACCAAAAACGCACAAATCCACTTTCCACTAAATATTAATTTAAATGATCAAAGTTAATATTTATGCAAAAAGCAGAATCTCCATTTAAAAATACATCTTTTTAATGAATGATGGTTGTGTTAGATCAGAACGACGAATAATCAATTATAGTCTTCAATTTCGTCTCAATTCAAAACCCTCAATATTGATCTGCTCAGTAAAAGGTGCTCAAGCTGAAGGGGCAAAAAAAAACAAGTTACATACATGTTTATCCAAGGTAGGCCACTGATAAAAGAAAATATATCTCAAAAATAATATTTGTTGACTGCATGACCTTTTAACTGAAGTGTTGAATTCAGGAAGAGTATCACGATACCTGGATACCCAAAAAAGGTATCCGATAGAAATAAACTGAGATATTTTTATAAAAACAACACTGTTTACATTCATGGAAAAGCGTTAATAATATACATAAGCATAATACCCATCCATTAATAAAATATTCAAACTCAATTTATTCACATAAATTGAAAATACAGTACAAGGTGGTTTGTGCCCACGGTCACGGCCCGTCTTAATTCAAGTTCCGCTTGATTTATTTTATTTTGACTTGGGTCCTGTCATATAAAATCTAGAGAAGAATTATTGTAAGTTTTTGGGATTTGATCACGGTTCACCTAATAAAAATAACTTGTGAAAATCGGAGATATAGAAGAAGGTAGTCATGACTCTTAAATGGAAATTTCACTTCATTGGCTCGACTCGTTAATTCATGGTTCAAACTTTGAAAATAGAAATTACGTCATTAAAAGCACTTAAAAAATCATCAAGCAAATTATAGTAGGGCTTGAGCGTGACAGACAAGAATTGTTTCAATATATATTATAATAATTCGCTTAATCCATTTGACTCCGGGCCGGCAGTTTTTCGCCGGATTAACCGAAATTGATTTTTAAAGAAATATGATATTTATCCAAACCATCATGAGTTTGTAAAAAATAATAAATTTGTTTAGTGCCTGCTTTGCTTCATTGCGTGTTGGGATGCCTATCCAAATTTGGGCCATCTAATTCCTTGTTTTCATTTTTGTTAGATGGCTTAAACATCTCAAAAATTTCACCATCAGAAACCCAAGCTTTTGTGGAGAGGTTTTTATTAGCCTCTATAAAGCACACAAAAGTGACATCTTAATGCACTTTAAAAACGATCTTAATCGATCAAATAGATTTTCAATGTCCTGCTGATTTTCGTTGACCTCAGTGTTTTCATTCATTGTGTCTGAGGCAAAACAATTCGCAAAAGTCTTTTCGGATACGGCGTCTCATCATAATTTTATGAGATTTAAATCAAAATCAATTTTGTTTTCATAACAGAACAGCCTGCCTTGGATGAGGCAGATTTTATACTGGCATTTCATTGAATTGATGTCCCCTGCATCCAAGGGTTGAGTTTCAAAGGTGGTCTTTGGGAGAAGGAAATACAATTTCCCGTTTTTTTAATCCCGTAATTTGTGGATGTGCTGGATATTGGTCTGGAATAAGCACCCCTTTGCGATTTTTATTTATCATTTCCTTGTCAATCGAACTAAAAAATTCCGTGAAAATATCGCTTGTCATCCAAGATTTTCGGTTTGAACGATAAATAACTGAAATGTGCTGGACATTTTTAAAGCATCGTGGTTTTGCATATTTTCCAATCACTCAAATTGGAAGCTTCTTTCCTGACATGCTAACATAATTAAAAACAGTTTCCCTTAATTTTGATTTTTTTCCGTTGTACACACCCTCGTTTTTGAAAGCCAAAGCTTTTCCCGGTCCTAACAACCAAAATAACCCACATTCATCGCAATAAAGAATATCTTCAGCCAAATATTTTTTTTTAAATCTCTTAACTGATGAGTTCTTCCAAGAAACTAATCCCACTCATGTCGACTTCCTCGTTCTGCCAACCCCCCCAAGATTTCTAGCAAATTTGGTAGCTTGCTGTCTCAACATTTCTCATCCTATTAGAAAATCTAGTCTGTCTGCTCTCATCACAGAAAACCAATGAAACAATGCTTTACTGGTCGATGCATATTTTGATTGTTTCATTCTTTTCCGGAAATGAATTCATTTTTGATATTTTTCTTTAATATTTTCCGACTTTCTTAAAATATCACTCAGTGTTTGCTGCTTTAGTTTAAAATGATTTGCGATTTCAATTTTTTTTTACATTTGGATGAGCTTCTGAAAAACAAATAATTTCATTTTTTTTTTCTAGTGGAATTTCAGTTTTTTTAATTGTTTTGAATATATAAAAAATATTCAGGAGACTTCAAGAATCCACTGGATTCCGGATTACACGAATCCGTATTAAGTAAAATCATTATAATATGTTTAATAATAAATTTATTTTAAACAGGAGAATTTATCCGGATTAAGCGAATTATACTGTATTTATTCTGGCATATTTATCAAAAGTGTTCGGCGCTCGTCGTCTGTTCGTAATTGTTTGAACATTTTTGCAAATTTATATATTGATCTCAGTTGCCTACCGCTTTTTTTTTGAAGATGTAAGTGTTATTTTTTCCCGTATTTTTAAACAGAGGAAATAATTATTTTGTGTGAAGAATAAAATAAAATATTAGATCAGGTATGAAAGAGCATGTAACTGAATATTTTTTTGTACAATTACAATTAGTGTAACAACCGACATAGTACGTGTATAGTCGATAGAGTATCAGCGTGTTAACAATGAAATTGTTCATAGTACATATTTGGATTTTTGCTATGGGGTCAAAGCCACATCCCGCGTAATAACAGAATCCGCGCTTTATCCAACCGCGTTATAGCGAGGGTCCAGTGTATACAATACCCCGACTTTTTTTGGAGTAAGATGAAGGAAATAATAAATTTTCTAATAATGCTTGGGATAATATTACACAAAAGAAGATCGGAATTAAAAGATTGATAACTACGACAACAATATAAAAGTTTCGTCAATATTCGTAAAATTATCAAATTTTAGAAAAAATCAGCAACGTAAGAAATAATACGCAATTATGCAGCAATTTAAAAAAATGCTGAAGTTAGTTTTTTTGTGCAAAATTAGCTGAAAGGCTTTAGTAAAACCAGTTGATCGATTTTTAAAATTATAATAATGAGTAAACACTACTTTTAAAGATCTTGGCCCAAACAGTATTTCCGGATAAGAATTCAGTAGTCTAACCAGGAAGCAACTGTCCTTACCCCGTTATATTTGTTTGACAAAAGTAAGCGAACAAAATGTAGACCAAATCCCTCCAACCGCATTTTGATACGATTTTTGAAAGCTACACCGCATAAAAAGTCTTCCGTAAAAATCGTTTTTTTTTAATATTCTGGAAATTGAAAAGAAAGACGAAAAATTTGTTTCGGGGTTTATGTTCCTTCACCCTGAAAATTATTCTATAGCACAATATTATTTCTTGATACTCGTGGAGAGTCATCATGAAAGAAGCATTCAAGAAATTTGTCCGTCGATTTTATCTAGTTCGTATACATTCGTGGGAACAGATGATCGTATTGGGATCAATAAACATTTGAGCTATTGGCTTTTGAAGAATTAAAAAGTTTCTGAGGTCATTTGAATCTACCAGAGCCGAAGAAACATCGCATTATATAATTTCTATTTCAAGTAAATTCTAAATGGACGAAGGCTACCGAAAAAAATAGAAGACTTTGTTGGTAATACCTTACAATAAATATACTTTCTCTTCTTGAACGTGGCTTTCTAAGTAGCTAGCGATTTAATGGCTGAACTTCACATCTATTTACCTTCAAATATTCACGACGCATTGATATTAAAAATATTATTTGTTTGGGGTGAATGATACAATGGGACGCCCTCCATTTTTTAAGAACATGCGCATATTATATTAGTATTTTCATTCTTATAACATTTCTATTTCGTAAAATATTACTCTATTCTCAATTTCTTTATTTATAACGTTTTCCTCATCTATTTTTAGAAAATTTGACCTAGTTCTTAGCCGTTAAAAATATTAGATGTTCTGCGCATGCGCGTATTGATGTAGGGGGTGGTTCTATTTTACCTTTAATCCTTTGTGTGATTCGAAATTTTAAATTATTCAATTCTTTCACATATTTTTTTAAATCTTATGGTTAAAAAAAACGAGTTATCCGAGTACCATCGAAAAAATACCGCATAATTCGGATAACTCTAAAATGGGATATTTTTAACACTCTTTTTAGTTAAAATAAAATCCAAATATTTCTTAAGATAAAACAAAATTTATTCCAGGTACAATCGTGAGGAAAAAATTTTACGTGGCCGCAAATACCCAAAAATTCGCAGGGATTTGGCCATACCTTGAGCACAGAAAATTTCCGTGTATGATTTGACCTATTTTTACGCAACGATAATAACAAAAATTTTGAAAATGATGTTTAGGAAATTCTTTAAGGTCAATGTTATAAACATACAAACATTTAATTATTGGTTGGGTGTTGAATGGGGGTTTATTCTTTTTTGTATGAAAAATCATACTTTGATCAATGAAAGGCTTTAAATAACTCATCTAGGTTTTTATCCCAATTATTGTTCTGGCTTGCAACGAGAGAAAATCATGATACGCAGCGCATGCCTAGTCTTAGTTGATGAAAAAAAACTGAAACCTTTTTTATGAGACTTTTGCTGGAAATTATAATGCAATGAGATGATCCGTGTAATACCCGAAGTATTGAGTGAATTATGAATTTGGCTAATTGAAAGCCATCAATCAAAAATGAACCAACCGTCAAGATAATTTATGCTATTTTAATTGTAAGCGGTGGCTGAAAAAGTTTCTTGAAAAAAAGTGATTGAGAAAAAAATAATATTTTTGCAGTTTGTTTTAAATATTGAAATTTAACCCTGTTATCAATTTTATTAGATTCGTTCACCTAAATCGAAATAGGGAGACAAATTCGTATATGGCAATATTTTATCGATTTTTGGATTAAAATATTCAAGCAACAATATGGTACATAGTAATCACATCAATTTCTCGGCAATGACTATAAATAAGAGATTGAATTGTTGCAGTCGAGAAATTGGGGGAAGTAAACATATCCTGACCAAATTTTTCTTGATTATCTCCCTGTGCAACAAAAAAGAATGCTGATATCATGACATTTCGATGACCAATATATAGTGAGAAATCAAGTCATAACGAATGGAAATTATTTCAGATGTTGGTAGAATACATAACATTAAAAATTTCTATTATTATGATTTGAAGAAATACTCTAATATTTATAACTTGATTAAATTTTTATTAACGTAAATATATTTGTTTTACATTCGTAGATTAAATCAATTAACTGTTAAAATAAACACTTGCGGTGGTGGGCGGCACCTTTAGCACGTGACGCTAGAGGCGGAATAATGATTCATTTAAAAATAGACCTTTTACTTCTCATTTAAAAAAAAAAGAAAATTATTTGTCGGTTTTTAGTATACAGACAAACGACGATTTTTTCAACGAAGCAAAATAATTAAAAAAACTGAAATTTATGTGGGACTCTATATTCCCCTAGTATTTATCGAAATGTTCAAATCCATTCAAACCAGAAAAAGGAGGCGGCCTGTTAACAACTAGCTTTTTCATTTTCCTCGGAGAATAAACTCACGAGTCTTAACCTACGAGAGTACTTCAACATCAGCAAGAATTTAATTCCTGAGATCCGGACACATATAAAGGGATAGTAAAGACAGACAAGTAAAAAAAAAATTATGTAAAAATATAAAAAACAGTACTATTTTTATATTTATGGTAAAATTAATTGCAACATATTGAATTCACAAATCGTATATTAATTATAGACTTCCCATGGATCGTTCGGACAATAGGTGACACCAACTCCATTGTTTTTGCACTTGCGCAGATACATATATATCTTCATTTATTATTCATTTTAATGATACTAAAGCGGGGACGGCCAACCCAAATGATTCCGCGGGCCACTACGAACACTCACTGTGATTCCGCGGGCCGCAAAAAAACTATACATACATATAGCTTAGATAAGATTACAAAAAAGATAGAAATGGTTTTATTATTCTTTAAAAAATCAAGAAA